>BMAV01004235.1:0-75136 GCA_019973955.1 Trichonephila inaurata madagascariensis | reverse complement strand
ATCGTTAATTTTCCCCCGGGTGTAGTATGATACTGATTCTCATTACAACCATTATTACACATTACACATTTATGGGAATATTTCATTATTTCGAGATGTTTATTGATGTTCATGTCCAAATGCAATTTAAAGTGTTATTCGGGATTACAAAATTTTTTAATTATTGTAATTAATACTAAAAAAACATTTTTTAATTTCCCTAAGCAAACGGATATATAAGGTTTTACAGCTATAAACAAAAAAATGAGCCTAATACAAACAAATAATTTGATTAAGAAATAAATAAAATTGATTCAATTTGAAATGAAATTGTAGAAACAACGATTGTTCTCTAGGGGTCCATCTACGTTTTAATAATATTCTGTAGCATTAATGAATATGTGAAGGTGAGTAATACATTTCAAAGCTTTGCAAAATTCAACTGATTTATTTTCCCAAATTAAAAAAAAGTCACCCCTTTGCATTATTCATTAGACAACACCCAATAAAAAGGGAATACAAAAATCAATAAAAAATACAGTTGTTAAGTTTCCAAGCATTGAAAAAAACCAAGGATTACTTATAAAGAAATCAGAATAAAATTAAATAAGTACACAATATACAGAAAATACATTAAATTCAAAAAATTTTTTTTGGAAATGTTTTGTTATAAGTAATCCAGTATAAAATGCTTATTTAACACTGGGATTAAAAAACTGATATAATAGGTGACTAAAAATATTCAACAAATCAAAATTTTTAATTGAAAAAAATAATTAAAAATCAAATATTGAAAAATTTCTATAATGTATTGAATTAAAAAGTATTTTACATGCTACAAAATACACTATTTCATTTCTCCTGCCACAAAATCAATATAATTTTTTATGATTAATTTAATGCATGCAATTTAAAATTTTTTACATAAGGGAAAATATGTAAGGAAAACAGTGTGCTGAAATTAGTTAACAGGCAGAAGTGAGATTGGTCTTCCAGATTTAAGAATCAGGACTGCAATTGCAGTTTTCCACACTTAACTTGGGAAAATATCTTAATTTAAAGATATTATTAATTATGTTAGTAATTTTGAATATTATAAGTAGCGGTAGTTCATAGAGCAGTAACCCCCATCACTATACCAATGGATTTTCTGATTGTCATCTTTTTAATAAACGGAATAATTTCCGAAGGAAGGGAGGTTATCAGTATTATTCTTGTTTGTATCGACAACATGTGTAATTGTTGTGTATTTTTGTGGGGTATGAATCAGGGGTGTAGCTACTGCTGTAACAATGATATGGGGCCTCCAAGCTACAGGGGCCCCAACATGTGTAACTACAGTCCACTGACAGAGTTCCCATGTCTAAAAAAGAGCCCTGAATGAATTTTGATACAGGGCCCCCTCAGAGCTAGCTACAACAGTGGTATGAATGTTGTTTAATTTGAATTGATTCTCTAGCTAATTCTATTTTACTGGGATTGGTGAGAGTGTCCATTTGGGCCACTAAAGGCACAAATTTAGGGAGGAAGCTTTTTTCTGAACGCCTTTGACAGAGAATTTGTCTTCGGTGTTCAGAGTTGAAAAGGTATCCTTCCTTGTTTTGAATTGTAATTCTAAGCTTTTTACAATCCCTACTATTAGTTCACACTTCTCCCTATATATAAATATTTTTGTGTTGTAAATAAACATGTATCCCCTGACCCAAGTGGTTGCGTCGCCTCATCATTCTGACAGGTAAGAGCTATTATTCCATTACTAATTTCCGAAAAGAACATTCAAATTATGATATCGAATGAATTATGAATTTGAACAACTCTTTTAAAAACTTGTCTTTGATGACAATTGGTCTTAATACAGTTTTTCAAATATTAATTTATTAATTAATTTAAATAATTAATTTTAGTTTTATATGGGAGAAAAAAATTAAATTTGCTCCGAATGAAGGCAATATATAGCGACAGTATACATTGATTATTCAGCTACCAGGCATGGAAAATTGCAAAGAAATTAGCTTTCTATTTTGCCATTGAACATTGTGATTTTGTCATATGTATTATGTTACTGTGGATGTCCAAAATTGGAGAATGTCGACACACACCAAATATGTCGGTGAAAGACTGAATATTGTATTACAATCTTGTACATTTGGACTTACACCGGCGTATAACGACAATCACAGACATGCTCTGGTGGAGGTCGAAAAGAGAGGAGCCGACAAAGAGGAGACTGGCTGTTTCCCACCAAATCCTTTGTTCTGCTGGGAGTCAGTTGGCTTTGTCAGTCTTATGCGGGGTTTGAGGGTTTGCAAACAACGTTTTTTTAAATTTTTTTCCCCGAATAATTTATTCTGAATGGATACACGTGAATCATTATCATTTTCTTGAAAAGGTTAATGCATTGATTCGGGGAAACGAAAGACAATTGTTTTATTTTTCAAAGAAAAGTATCAAAATACTTTCTGAAGTGGTTTTGCTTAAACTAAGGTGTAACCCCTTTTGGATTACAGACAATTAAAACGTTTTGACTTTTTAAAATTAATGATAAGAAGTTAATTAATTTAAAAACCAGGAGAAAAAAATTTCATATTATGTTACCAATGACTATTTGAATGTGTTTAAATTTTAAACGGCAAATAAAACACTCCCCTAAAAAGGTATTGTTTTAAAACCAATGACACAAGTTAAACTCAAGATGTCAAGTTGATCTGATAGATAACAGAAACAGAGGTGGCGAATAAAGTTCAAAATTAAGTCATTTAACTACTTTGTCTACCCAAAACCCTTTTGAAAACTAACAGAGGAAAGGAAAAACATATCCCGTTCTTTCCATTTGGTTTCCAAATATTCAATCAGGAAGGAAGAGAGAAATCATATCCGAAAACGGGGATGGGAAAGTTTGTATTCATGGAAAACCCTAAAGTCAAAAAAAAAGGTGGGGGAATAGGATTAAAAATTTTAACTGCATGGATGAACAAAAAAAAAATAAATAGTCAGAAGGTTTCCCCGTTCTTTTAAAAAAAAAAACACATACCACGAAGGAATCGCCCAAATCCTTATGAAACCATGTTTGGCGTTAAAGCATAAAAAAGGGATAGCATCGTCGCATGCGAAAAATCGCAAATATCAAAACCGAAGAACATCTCAATGAAATTGCCAATACTTTTGAAACCGAAGAACAGTTTGAAGAAACTGGTAATACTTCTGGAAAAAATTCGAGTGGTGATCATACCAAAAACCATATTCCAAAGAAAAATATTGAAGAGGACTTGCATTCTACCACATCTTCACATCAAGTTCTGGCTGAAAAACACGAGTTAATTTTAAAAAAAAAGAGTGGGCTTAAAAGATAATCTTCTGCAAGAAACAAAAATAGAATCTCACAAAAAAAATTTGCTCCTGCTCAAATTGGTGATACTGTACAAATACAAATTCTAGAGGTCGTCCGTAGTTGTACAGATAACCGAAATGTGTTAGAGATTGTTGTTGGTATAGAAGACTCCAACTTCTATAAACTTGCAAATGAAAATGGTACCCTCAAGCAGCTTTACACATGTAATCAGTTCGTAATTTGTAAAGAAAAGTTACTTTCCATAGATGAGATTTATTTTAAAGAAATGTCGCTGAGAGAAGCAGCTGCAGCTAATTCGAGAAGCGGTGGGCAAGGCTATACACGCTTTCATTGCAAAAGGAAGTGTTCCACAAATATATGCAGTTGTAAAATGTTGTATGCCTCTTGTGCAATTCAAAGTGTCATAATGGTTTAGTTTGTTGCAATGAATAAGATTTGAATCACATAATTTAGTAAATATTTTTTATTACTATTATTTTATTTTCTCATTTAGAACGTACTGCATAATTAAGTAAGTTTTAACTTCTATAATTTTCCTTTCTCATTTTTAACGTACTGTGTGTTTTAAGTTCTTGTCATTCCTCTCAGAAAAGAAGCGAAAATTTATCGCGACTGAATTACGGAAAGAAAATATAAATGTCCGACATGTTCAACATTCTCCATTAGTGCATGGTGAATATCAACATTTACCAGTGTAAGTCAGAAATAAGGATATTTAGCAAATATTTCGGACATACACCAAGTGACAATATGAATGTTGACATTCGCTGGTGAAAATCGACATTCTCCAGATTTCGGAGTTCCACCGTAACATATACATATTTATATTAATTGTAATAAAAGTAACCAACATTACATTTTCTTTGTTGCCCTAAGTAGGAATTGACTTTGCTTTTTTTTATATAACCTTTTAATTTTTATTTTGGAGTCTATTCAGTTTTATGTGCAGGGTGTCATGTATATTGCCATAATTTTCTGGCTCTATTTCTATCTTTAAAATTTTTTTGAGCTCACCCTGTACAAATTTTTGCCCCGAATGTTTTTATTGGTTCAGATGCATTTTTATGTAAAAGTTGATACACTTTTGTGTGTGATGACTTACGAATCAATCTTGGGGAGAGAAATTTGCAGTTGGAAGATTAAAATTGTTGAAATTTGCAGGTTCTTGGTAAAATGTTCCAATAAGTACTAAACTGTTGTGGCTGCAGTTCAAGTTTAAAGGATAGGAAATTTAATTTAATCGGTTATGGTCAGGCTTAAATTTTGGTATGGAATCAATTGAGCATGGCCAAATAAAATTTTAGATAAGTAAAGTCTAGAACTGAAACAGTGTTTTATTCCATATCGCGTGCGGCTACAGAACTTTCTGCCATAAAATTTAATAATCTACACCCTCAAGCATTGTAGTTGGGGTAGCCGAAGAAATATGTCTTGCATTAAAAATCACCCATAATTAGGGATGATTTTTCAGATTTGAATAGGATATCGAGATCGATACCTGGAAAAAATAAATGTTGAGAGCAGAGGGATGTAAATTGAAGAAATCAAAGGGGTTCCTGATTTTTAGGAGTGCAATAATAGTTGTTTAAGCACTTGTGACAAGAAAGAGGGAGGAGATAACACGAAATTGATTTGGGTTAATTGAGAATATAGAAAAGAATCACCATGTAAAACCAATTATTTTTTCGCACGCATTTTCAGTCATCTTTCTGTTCCGGTTTCTATGACAACATAAAATTTCGGTCGATTTGCCACATTAGGGTGAAAAAGGTGAGGTGTCCCCTGCCCACTAAAGTCCCCCCCCAATAAATCCGTTTAAACGTACATCAACTGACTCGCCCAACGGAAAAACGTTTCTTGCCCTTTAAAAACTTACGGGGAAAGTATATCGTTGGGTAAAGGCGAAAAAAACTTTTTTAAGTAGAACTCAGACAGCAGCAAAAAAATTTTTCTCCACCCAAATGGTGATTCCTTTTTCCGAAAGTGAAAAAGGACATGAAAAAGCGGTTAATGACCCTAAAAAGGGATTATCGCCCTTTTTAAGCATCTAATGTTTGTAACTGTGCCCGGTGGTTCAAAAAACACCAAGGTCAACAGCTTTTTAAAACACCCATTTAAAAAATAAAATATTGTTTAAAACCCAAAAAAATTTTTAAAAAAGTTGAAAAATTTATATTTCCCTTGCCACACCATCATAATAATGAAAGTATAGCACTCTGCTGACTTCTAAAAAAAGGCCCAACTATTATGGAAAAAGTTAATTTACAATATTTGGGTGTAGCTAAAAGCAGTTATTTAAAACAAAAAATTTCAACATGATTAATAAAACTACAAAAATTTAACTATGACACGGCAAAATTTCATATAAAAGATCACACATTTTTAAAAAGTTAAATAAACATAAAATAAAACTGTTTCAGTGTTACATTACTTCAGTAACAATAAGAAAAATCCACATTTAACCAGTATTTTTTGTTTGAATATAATTTTTACATACTCACATCATATACAAATCTAAAAAGGAAGGCATCCTTAAATCAAATAAAGTTAAACCTAGGAATCAGAAAAAAGAAAAAAGCATGCGTTGTTCACACACATATTTGGTGAAACAACATAGTATCAATATAGAAAACTAAAAATATTACCTTCCCATTCACACAACCTGAAACTGCCATATTAGGACAAACTGGATTAGGACTGGTCAATACATCGTTTCCACTAAGTGACTTTAAAAATTACCAAAGAATGCACAAAAGTAGAATATTTTATTTTTTTTTGATTGAACAAAATGCTATTTCACTCTAGAGTAATATAATTCACAAGTGACAGATTTTAATACCATTTAGTTAAAGAGATAATTGTAGCAGAATATTTTTGAAGCATAAAAAATAATACAGTATAGAAATGCATACATTTTTCAAAATAAATAAATAATAATAAAAAAAAAACAGACAAAAAACTAAGCAATCAGTAATAAAATATGGAAATCTTTTTAAAACCAACATAATCACTAATGCTACACTAATGTAGAAAATGCCTGCAATGCTAAAACTTGAGTTCTGCTATTTAAAATTTTATTTATTTACAAAGGAATACATGAAAAAAAAAATTAAATATTGTTTAGATAATAATTTTTTCCCTAACACATTATAATTTGGCAACTATTTTAATTTTACATTCCCAATTATTTCTAATTTTGTTGAATTCTCGACGCTACTCACTGTAGCTGCAAAATGTACTAGTAAATAAGACCCTATAGAATACATTTTACACAGAAATATTTATAGTATGGAAGTATTAAAAAAACAAAGTAACTGTGTGATAAATATTGAATGCCGAAACTACGTGCAATATGGGCGCCCAACGAGATGACTATGCCAAAAGGAATCCTAGCATGGATATTTGTTCTTTTGAGAGGTGTGTGGTAGAGAAGTGGAATTCTCAATTGATTGATTGTTTGAATATTAGCATCGCACTGTTCGAAAAGCTACACGAGGAGCTTTGGCGACGGACCACGTCATTTTTGAACCATGGTCAAGTGACGTGGACGACACCTGAGCTGGCACCCCCACTCTAACTACCACACCACACCACCAACGGGGAGGACGTTTAAGCTCTTGACAGATTTGGCATTATTATCCGCTGCCCTACACGGCGGGTCTTTAGTGGTACTGGGCTCGAACTCGTGACAAGGCAAGCCATGATCCGATACCTATACCACTCGGCTACCGCGGCCACCGTGGAGTTCTCAAAGCCAAACGAAAGAGCCACGATCCATTTCGAGAGCTTCGATCGGGTGAAACAATAGTAATAAAATTTCAAACCAGAAATTAGCTTAACATCAAAGAAAAAAAACCACAAAGGTATTTTAATAAAACTTTGGACTCGAGTTATATAAGTGCTAACAGAAAAGAACATTTGAAATGACAAAAGAATACTAAAAATAATACAATAAAATGATGTAACATTAAATTTTTATAAGATAAAAATAAAACTTTTTCTGCAAAAATTTAATAAACACATCATTGTTTCACTTAATCATTGAACAAAAGAACGTCAACATTTTCAAAATACCAGTTGTTACATTTCACTAAGGCAATTTCAAAATAAATGAATTTTGCTAAAAATAAGTAAAATCTCACTGGTTTACATCGATTAAATTAGAGAATTTAGCATTATTAAAAGTGTAACAATTTAAAGAAATTTTCCATGGCCAAATGATCAGAAAATGTGCAAAGATAAAATAAAATATTCAAAACAGTCATTAATAAATCAAGTTAATCCAAAGCTAAATGAAAATAGTCTGATTCAAAAAAAGTGTACTTACCAAAAAAAAAAAAGTCGTAGTTTTGTCATAATGGGTGGCTTTGTGGGCAATTTCTAATTGAAATTCTCAATCAGAAAATAAGAAATGAAATGCCAAAATCAACCGTAATTAGAAGGATTACAAAAATATGTCTAGGAGCTTACAGACAGAATAATTGGGCAAAATCTTCAAACACTCTCCTATGCAGAGGCGGATTAAATGGGTGGCGGACCTGGCGGATGCAAAGCCTTCAGGGGCCCCAAGCTTGATAGATTCTATTTATAAATTCAACATGCAACAAAAAGATCTTGAACCGATATTGCAACTCGTATTTGAGTCGTGTAGCAGCCCTAGCCATAATTTTTCGGTATATCTGTACTGTTGTAATCTGTACAAATTTTTTCGCAAGCGTTTTTTTCTCTTTCTTTTTGTCCAAACTTTATTTCGATCAAATGATATACTATTCCAGTCACAAGTTCGTTTTTAGTCCATAGCCGGGTTTAATTACTCTCGCGTACACTTTACACTGATGGAAAAAAAAATCCCAACACCAAGAAAAAATAGTATCTGACTAATGTTTATTCTGATTACAATGGTTGGCTATGTCGTATATCAAATGATGTTCCATTCATGCCTGATTGGAGTAAGATCTGGTGATCTAGCATGCCAAGGTAACACGTTGACACCCAATGGAACATGATGGGATACAACAGAGAATAAGGAAGCACGCTATCCAATTGGAAAACACCTTTAGTGTGCTGTGTTGAGTGGCCAAGTAAAATTGTAGTGATTTTACAAAAATAAACTTTATTTCTCAACATAACAAATAATTAAGTTTGAGTATATATATTCCCTTCGTCAAGTGGAATTCTGGGAAGACAGAAGAAATGCCGAAGACATTTCTTCTGACCAGCTCGAAAAATCAATAGTAGGTTTTAACCAGCCAAGTAGGGCGTAAGGATCAAGAATCCGTTACTATGAGGTAAGGTGAGTCCGTTGTACATGAGGTAGGATGATCCGGTATTACATGAATAACGATCATCCGGTATTACGAAAGTACAGTACACACCCTTTGAATGATATTTGTAAATTGCAGTGCAACAATTTGAATCGCCAGATTGACGTAGAGTTTGCTGTCAGGATGTGTGATTTAACGTAGAAAGTGCCCCTACAAACAACCAGCTAGCGCCAGAACATAACTGTAGGTGCAGGCTCAGTGTATCTAGATGGTAGAAAGATTGTTTGCAGGTGCTGATCTGGACCTTCTAATCAATATACAGCCATCACTGCAGTGACGTAACATACATCCCTCAAGCCCCACATCGTGCGGGGGGGGGGCAGAATTCTAAGGTCCCAAAGCCTGACTGACATCAACTATGACATCAATATTCCAAATATTTCTGTAATATCGTAGAAAGGAAATCCTTTTTTTAGCTCTATTATACCACCTGGTTCAAACTCAGAGAGCTGTTAGAAATGGCTTCTTCGTCATCTTAAAGTCATTTTTGACTAATATCAAATCTCAACGATAAATACCACTTACCAACTTTATAGTGCGTATTTAAAGTACATCCTACACGTGGTGCCACACTTATGCGCCTAATGAGAAATTTGAACACTACCGTAGCTAGTTCTGTGTGGGCCCTGTATCAAAATTCTTCGGGGCCCTGTTAGTAAAACCGTAGTTACACATGTTGGGCTTCTGTAGCTTGGAGCCCCGTATCAATGATACATCTGATGCGGTGGTAGCTAGGGCCCTGAATTTGAATCAAAGTCATCTTTCAGATGTTCCTGCCAATTTTTGTCGATATAGCACAAACCTTCTTAGTGATGGGATTTTTATTTCCATCAGTGTATTTTACTAATGAAATTAAATGAGAAATAAAATGAAGTTATGCAATAAAAGATATTTCTAGTTCAAAGCAAGTTATTTCAAGTTAGTTGAATTTAGGCCTTAATAGCAAAATAAAGATTAATAAAAGTGGCTGAAATCTGTGATACGAAAGAGAGGAAAAAAAAGTATAGAGGCTACCCTTCCGCAATATTGGAGGCTGCTGCCTATTGAAACAGATAGAAAAATATGAAACTTCCCTAATGACCATGATTGGGAATACCATACCACAGAAAATAAATGCTACTAGCAGATCATTGCAATAAGTTGAGTGTGAATATAATTAAAAGGATCTAGCTTATACTAAAATCTCTAGAAAATTATATTCAAAATTTCATAAATGAATTTGGAAAGACGGAACCAGGAACAACTGATTTATCAGGGTTCTTGTTTGAAAAGGAAGCTGGATAAGCTCGCTGGCAGTAAAAGAAAAAAATTATTCTTGTTGAAGGTAAAGAAGTCGGTTATAGAAATTTTAAAAGAAGGGAAAATTTTATAGTGAATTCATTTTATGTCATGCGATAGAGCAAGAGCAGAACTATCTCGAAGAGCTGAGATTTATCAAACTGTTATGGAACACTTTATTGTATTTTTGACGGGAGATTATAACTTGAAATTAAAAGGAACTTCCAAAGACGATATTGAATCTTAATTTTGTCGATATGAATTGGAACAAGAATTGAAAAGAAAACAACGATACAATAAAAATCACCACTAGAAATTTATCGAGTTTTGCAAGAGAAATCTTAATGTAGAAATAATTTAAAAAATATTTTTAAATATCAATATTGAATGAAAGAATCAAGTGAAAGATCTTTTAAAACGTACTAAAAATAGTTTAAGAAGCACTATGGGAGAAAAGGCAAATTGAACAACATGGCCATATTATATAACGAACAAAATGTTTTGGACAAAATAAATATGGTAAAAATAAGTAATGCATTTGCTAAAGAGAAATCGTAGAATAGCAAAACTGTAAGCTCAGTAAGGTTTTTAATTTTTTTATAAATATAGCAAAGATTTTTCTTTAGCCATTGAGTTTTATTATTAGCAATAAATACATTTTATTTTTAAAATTTAAAGTATAAGAGACTCTTTTCACTATTTTAGTTTTTCGACTTGTGACATCTCTCGCGTTCTTCTTCTAACATAACTCCTACGTTCTTTGACGGCCACGATTAATGGGAAAACTTTTCCAACCCAATTCCAAGAGGAAAAACGAAGCAAAAAGAAATAAGATATCCTTAAAAGGATAGAAAGTTTAGTGAGAAAGAATGGCAAATCTTAGAGAGTTTTGGGATCAAGTGGAAGGAGATTAGATTGCTACGAATCACGGAGACGCCCACCCTTCGTTAAAAATTCATAGAGGAAGGATTGCACGCGAGCACATAAGTCACCTGCAAGTATCAGAATCGCCCGAGTCTTCAACCAAGGTAGGAAGATTATATTCCGAAAGCTAGTATAATATAGAAAGCGAGATTAGGCAGATAATATTATATTTTGATAAGTGATCTAGTTGTGCGATCTGATTTAAATAATCGACATACTTTGGTTTATTCTCACTTAATATAAGTTTGTTCGTTATATAAGAAATTAGTTAAATTTTAATAAAAGTTTATTAAAAATTATAGAAGTCTCACCCTTTCCCAAATAATCCCCACCTCTAACTTACGCGGAACCCCAAGACATAACTATCGACAAAATGGCTATGCACAATGGCCCGAACATTTATAATTTGGGTTAGTAATGCAGGAGGATTTGGTATATTACCTGAAATGTGTTTTCGTCTAGAGAATGTCCGGAGTTTCTGGAGGCAATAGAATCAAATACAGTTACTTGAAATCCCAAGTAACTTATCATGTGCTTATTTGAAAAGTCATCCGGGGGAAGGGCCTGATGGTACTAATATTTGGATCGGTGCTAGTGCAAGATACAGACGGATTTCGCCAGCAACTGAATTAGCGAAAGTTTTTTCCCGCAATCAAAAATAAGAAAGAATTAGAGGCTAGGTTTTTCGCGTCCAGCAGGAAGAAATCAGAGCCAACAGATTTTTGTTTATGATTTGCTAAAATTCATAAAAGTTTAGAGCTAAGGATGTCGCAGGAGGAATTGGTTGATCACATTTTTGTTAGACTCGAACCACAAGTCCAGGACTACGTGGAAATTCGAACGCAGAACACCGTACAACTATTGAAATATTGGCTAAATTTGAAGAGAGGTATTCTTACAAATTAAAACGGGTTCGCAGAAAATGATAATGTGGAAAAAACGGAGTCAAAACCCCATAGGATGTCTAATTTTGCTGATAATCGCAGAAACCGGGAAATTAGGAAGTTGGGCGTAACAAATAATGGCAGAAATGATTCTAGAGGTAATTATGAGAATGGCCGTCAAGGAAAGTGGTTCGAGAGTAGGAATGATTCAGAATGAAGATCGGAGATTCAACGAAAGGGGATACCAATTTCGAAAAGAAGATCGAAATGATAATTTTTTTAAAAGAGGACCATAGAAATAGGGTTCGAGTGAGAATTTCAGTCGAGGCGATAGGATGCAAGGGGACGATTGAATGTTTTGAAAGTTAAGACGTTCAAAAAAATCAAAAGAATCGGGCAGTGGATATACTACTAAACTTTCTCCGAATTTTATCACCCGTGGAACTTCCCTATGCTTCTATTTTATTAAATAAAACATTTTTGAAAGTACTATGGGACACCGGAGCAGAGAAATCAGTTATATCGGAAGAAATATATAAAAAATATTTTTTTTATAAACAAGTAAAAAAATCGCGAGTTCAAGTGATCACAGCACAGGGAGCGAAATGTCAAAATATAGGAATTGTAGAATTGAATATTCGTATCATGAAATTCGAAAACCTTAGTTGTTTCATTTTTGACGGATTTGGGAAAACCCATGTATTCTGGAGTTTATTTTATAAGTGGATCAAAGATTGTTTTAGACTTTTGATCAAAAATCGTTGAAGTTTCCCGATTTGCAGATAGAGAGGGGTGGGAAACAGGGAAGATGAAAATGTTGAAATGGGATCTGTCGAAGAAAAAATTTGGGAGGATGCACAAAAACATGAACTACAAAATTTGTTAGTTTTTTGGGGTATTTGAAAAAACCCGGTTTTAAAACTCATTTTTTATCCCCAAAAAATTCCCCAACGGAGATAACCAGTAGTTTCCAGGTATACAGATATGACCGACAGAAACAAGAAAAAAAGTTTTTCCCCTTTAAAAAATGTTACGAGGGGAAACGATTTTTCCCAAACCAACCCCCTTTACGCGTCACCAGTTGTTTATGCAAAAAAAAATAATGGGTTACCCCCGGGATAATCCGGGAAGTATAGATTTGCGGTTCCCAATTATAAAAAACCCAAATTCGATCACAAAGTATCCGGCCCCCCCTTTTACCTTTTGAGGGATTTAATAACGAACACCCCTTTTTATACAACAATAATGTCTTTCCCTTGATCTAAGAAGTGGGTACTTTAAAAATGGCAATAAACCCCAGTGATATTGTCAAGACCACATTCGGGGAAAAAAGTGGCACTTATGCTTTCAAGGGGATGCCATTCGGTTTTAAAAGGGCAGCCCCAAAAATTTTTCAAAAGTCAATTGACTTAATCCAAAAAACCGGGTAAGTAAAGTTTGTGAATGGGGGACGACGAAAAATACGTCTCCATCATTCACTCACCATGTTGAGCTTTTAAAGGGAAAAAGGGGTTTAAAGATGCAGGTTTGGGACTTTAAAAAAAAGAAAATGAAAATTTTGGGTGCGATAAATTTGGGGAATTTAGGATTAATTATTAGTAAAAAAGGAATAAAAAAGGGATGCGACAAAGGTTCGACCAACGAGATGAAAAAAACCCCGTAACTAAAAAGGAAAAGGTCCCCAATTTTTTGGGTATGTCCCAGTGGTACACGAAATTTATTAAAATTATGCTGATCTTTGTGAGCCCCTTTTTATAGTTTTAAAAACAAAAATTTAAAAAAAATTGTCTGGGTCCATTGAGGCGAAAAAAGGCATTCGAAGGGTCAAGGCAGCCGAACAAAGGGCGCCATTTTAAAATTGCCGAACTTTAAAAAAAGCCCTTCGAGTTTTTTTTACAGATGCCAGTTCAATCGGTTTGGGAGCAGTGTTTAAACAGGAACAAAAGACCCGTTTATTTGCTTCACGTACCCCGGAACAACGCGGGGGGAATTATACGGTAACCGAAAGAGAATGTGGGGCAGTGGGTAGGGGGAAGCGGAAAAAACCCGAAACATTTTTAGGGGCGTTTAATTAAAGTTATTACAGATAACGCTCCCTTTTAAAGCCTAACGCAGGGAAAAAAAATTTGTCGAGTAGGATGATCAGATGGGCCCCAAATTAGGGGAATTTAAATAGAAGGGGGAACATAGCCCGGGGAACTCAAAATGCGGTGGCTGATATACTATCAAGGAATCCGGGGAAAGGGAAAAAGGAAAAAAAATTTAAATTTTGGCAAAATCAGAGATTTAGTACTTACTTGGGGAACAGTTAATAACAAAAACAAAAGCATGACCCAAAATTTGGTCATATCTATAGATTTTTAAAAAACCCCGGGAAGATAACTCTTTTAAATAAGATAGTGAAAATTGGTCCCACGACTTCCGTCTAATTGAATTTTGTTATTTTTTTGCGAAACACGGAAAGTCGCTAGGGGGGAAAAAGCGTGTATAAATTTCCAAAAAATCTTTAAAAGGGAAAGAAAAATGGGGAAATTTCAACAAGGGCCAACCGGACATTTGGGGGATTTTAAAAATTATCAAAAAAAATTTTGGGGCGTTTGTTATTTCCCCCCATATGAGAAAAATTTTTTGATCAATATGTCTCTACATGCCATATGTGCCAAGTTAATAATTATAAAAAAGCGTTAGGGAGCTGGTCGATTAAACTGGGTTGCATCAAATTATCCAAAAAGAGATAGTTACGTTGATTTGTTAGGCCCGTATCCTATATCGAGAATAAGACGTAATCGCTATATTTTAGTAATTTAACCGGGCATTTGCAAATGGGCTGAAATTATACCTCTTAAAAAAAGGCCCCCCCTCGTGTAATAGCGAAAATTTTTTAATTTTAAATTGGCTTTTGGGGCCCAAAAAAAAATTAATAAGTGATAAAGGCCCAAATTTTTATCCGAAATTTTTAAACATTTAAGTGAAAGATTAGGCATAAGGCATGTAAAAGTTTCATATAGACCCACAAGCAAAAGGACTGAAAAGAAATTTAACGAATATAGTGCAAAAAGATTGCAAATTTGGGTTTAAAGATCAACACGATACCCTTGGGGTTTAATTTACGGGGTTTGCTTACGCTTTTTGAACGGCGGAATGAAAAAACGGGGAAAAATTTCCCCGCGGGGAAATTTTTTTGGGTCGGGAAAATTTGATTACCCCATTTCAAAAAAATTTTAATGATTTCATATGGGTCGGGAATTTTACAGTTTAGAAAAAATCGAAAAAATCTTTTTAAAGAAGCTGACTAAGTAATTTTTAAAACTGGGAAAAATGGGGAAAAAATATTAAATAAAAAGAAGACGGATATACAAAAATTAAGGGAAATTTGGCCCTTTTTAGAGACAACCTTTTGTTAAACAGCAAATAAAATTTGCGCCAACTTTTAAACAAAAATTTGAAGGTCCGTATAGAGTGTTAGAAGAAAGAAATAATTAATTTTTGTAATATGGATGTCAGGAAAAGATTAACTGTTAACGTTGATCAAATAAAAAATAATCGTCGAGGAAATGTGACGAGGTCGAGTTAGGGGAAAAGGTAGCCCAGAAGGGATTAGTTCACGTCAGGAAACGAGAAATTCGAAAAAAGTACATCAAAAAATCAAAAAGAGTCAATTTTGGGAAAAAAAAATCTGGGGTGAAACGTGAAAATTAGAGGAAAAAAAGGGTAAATCTCCAAAACAAAAAAATATAAGAAAAAAACGGATAGGGCTTGAAAGCGCAGATCGCTTCCTAGCTCATTTTTCAAAAAGAAAAAAAAAATAAAAAAAGAGGCCAGATTAAAGGGAAAATTTGGGTCGTATGGATCGGGGCAAGTGGACCACAGAGAAAGTGGCAGAGAAAGGGACCCAAAATTATTAACAAATGACCATTGTCATCTAATAACATTTATATAAGTAGGAAAAAGAACAAGACGGAAACAACTGGAGTTCAAGATAGGACATATGACTTGCGCCCACGCCAGAGAAAGGATCAGGAGTCCCGACCGGCAAAGGAAACAACAAGGCAAGCAAGGAAAAGCCGACTACAAGACCTACAGCAGGCAACAAAGAATTCCAGTGCAGCCAAGGAATGCGAAGAGGAAAGAACAGTGGTAGCACCTCGTCATTACACGTCATGTGTGGGGACTAAAATAAAAATCAGGTTGTATTGTTTCATTTTTTATGATCTTTCCAACAAGTGGTCGGAAGAATTATTGCAAAGAAGGAAGTCTCGGGCGGTGTTTAAAAGTTATAATCCAAGCAAAAGTTGACACTACAATGAGTGAAATTTATTTTTGAACTTTTGACTTGTAAAATTTTTTCTTTAGTATTGGAGAAAACAATTGTAATTATGCATTTGTTTACTTCGATGTATGACTTCGTGAGATGCGACAATTCCTTTGGTTATTTGTTTTAATGGTTATTGAAAAATGTTTGTAATTGTATAATATGTATGTATGTATATATATGTTGTTGTATTGTTCCATATTAAGATGCATCTGGTTCAGGGAAACGCGGCGTAGTCAGGGCACTAACAATAATATTAACAGCGCTGCGCGGCTCATTGAGATTTTGATGGAACCAGATGCGGGTTGGAAATGAAAGTTTATTGTGATTTACACAAATGATATATAATGCATAAAAATTGTGAAACTTATTGGTATTATGTAAATATAGATTTGACAAAGTAACAGAGTTTTTATTTCAGGGTGACAGACCCTGAAAATAGTGTTCCATAGCTGATATGTAGCCTCAACTCGGAGCAGTGGAGCCGGTCTCCAGCTCCCAAAGTAATGTTTATCCTGACGCAGAGTTTGGATCTGCGCACAAAGGAAAAATTCACGTAGAAGGTTTAAGTGTATCAATATTTAAGTGGCGTTGGATATAGAGTTAAATATATATGTAAAAAGTGAGAATATACCATTATTAAACAACAATTGTTAATGTTGGCCTAGTTAATGGAGTAAAATTTATTGTGTATCTGTCACGAGTTTAAATTTAAAATTAAGTTGAATATTAAATTTAATTCTACGATGAATAATGAAAATTACAGTTAAGTTAAATATTGGAAATTATAGAAGTTAAAATGAGGATTCAAGGTTAAAATTTAAATAAAACTTAGAAAGCGAAGAGATTCAGAAATAAAAATTTAGGCACGTAATTTATTAAGGGCATTGAAACTCTTAAATAAATCACGTTTTCTTCTGGGGGGTTGTGACATCCCCCGCGTTCTTCTTCTAACATCCCTACGTTTTTTTGACGGCCAGATTAATGGGAAAATTTTTCAACCCAATTCCAAGGGGAAAAAACGAACAAAAATAAATAAGATACCCTTTTAAAAGGATAGAAAGTTTGTGACGTTTTCGCGCCCTTTTCTGCTAACATAACCCTATGTTCTTGACGGAAAATGGCAAAACCTTCCAACCCAATACCAAGAAAAAAAACGAAATAATATGTAAATGAGTTATATTTAAAAGGAAAAAGCTTTGATGATAAGCGGGCAAGTTTAGAGATGTTAGTGGAATCTTTCAGATCAAGAGTTAGCGTCCATAGTTTTGGGAAAAAAAAGTTCATTAAAAAGAAGTTGGAAACCCGCATATTCAATTACTTAGTATTACTGAATCGTTGGGAAAGGGAAAGGGGATCTGCAAAAGGTAATATTTTGGAAGGAAGTTAGATGAATCGGTTTATTTATTATAATTAAGATAAATGTTTAGTTGCGTGATCTGACTTGAAACCCAGGTTTAATTGGGGGACCCTTTATTTAAAGAAAGTTGTCAATTAGAATTAAGTAATATAAGTTTTTCTTTAAAAAAAGTTGTTTTAAAAACCAACATGTTCATCATTTTGATAACCCCCACCCTAGTTAGGGATCCGGGAAAGACATAGTCATCACAGGATGGCTATGTCGCAAGTTTAGTGAGAAAGAAAAATCTTAAGCTTAGTGTGGATCAAGTGGAAGTGAATTAGGGCCACGAATCACGGAGACGCCCACCCTTTGTTAATAATTACATAGAGGGGAAAATTTTCACGCGAGCACATAAAGTTACCTGCAAGTATCAGAATCGTCGAGTCTTCAACCAAAGGAAGATTATATTCCAAAGTGTATAATATAGAAAGCGAGATTGGCAGATAATTAATTATATTTTGATAAGTGATCTAGTTGGGATCGCTTAAATAATCGACATACTTTGGTTTATTCTCACTTAATATAAGTTTGTTCGTTATATATATTAGTTAAATTCTTAATAAAAATTTTATTAAAATTAAGAATTTTCATCCTTCCGATAATCCCACCTCTAACTTACCGGGAACCCCGACATAACTATCGACAGATGTCAGACTGTTGAGCCTCAAACCTTTTACCGCCTAGGGCCTCCAACTACCGCCTCTGCTCATATGCTACCTGTTTTGAAATTTACATAAAACCGAGAGAGAAATTTAGAGCTTAAAAACTATTTCTTCTTTTTTGATATATGAAGGAGGAAGGTTCGTTCTGGGTACCTTCCGTTCGGAACGCGAGTACTTAACCGATCACGCCAAAACGATCGTCTTCGCGTGATGTTGGTACTAGTTCATATAGATATCACACCGCCACATATATAATCAAGGTATATTTAAAGCAGAATAATCCAATTTAATTATGATATGTCTAACATTTATAAATTTACCTTTTTACCTAACAGATAAATCGGATGAGTTTAAGGACAATAAAGTTTGGACCATGTGGGCACAGTGGAGAAATGACTGACAGAAGTAGAATGCATTCGCTCTTGAAGCCGCTAAATATTGGAGAACCTGAAGTAAACACGAAGTCCAGTTTCAAACAGAAAAATGTCTCAATTTTCATGAAATTTTACATCGGTGCAATCCATGCATCTGTTAACAATAGAGCGTTTTTAAAATTTCAAAATATTGCATAAATAGTTCCTTCTTCATTTTAACGCATAAAGGGATAGCTTATTTAGCATTAAGATAGAATTGAAGAAATGCGAAACACATTTTGTATGAGAAAAAATGGATCAAAATTCATATAAAGATGTGTGTGAGTGGATATATAGGATAGCGAAACTAGAATATATTATTAAAGTAGGAGTACTTTTCTATCTGAAAAAAATATTCCAATTAAAGAAATAGATCTAGAGTGTATAAATGTAATTGAAACCTGTGCACAGGGTGAGGAGAGAAAGTTTTTGTAGATAAAAAATGTTTTAAAATGGCCAGATAACGTTAAGCTTAAGATTCGGATCAGAACCCAACAAAGCTGACCAATCGGAAAATTCAGGAGAGATTTTGACCTTCCTTCAAGAAAATAAGTGATTGTTAAAAATTTTTGTCATATGAGTTATTCAATTAAAGAGTAGGGCTTTGAATGATATGATTTCTCAGAGCTTTGTTGTAGGGATGATATTTATCACTCATTGTGGAGATCATTTAGAAATTATCCTTTCATTTTTTGGATGAAATAAGGTTCCGGAATTTTAGAAAAAATTTCTCCAAGAAGTGTGTTTGAATTGTCTTGGGTATCATAAGCAAGGCGTGTGGGGCTAGCCTCCCCAAGTTTTATTTTTGAAGAGGGAAATATTTTTTGATTTATTAAATTTTTTGAAATTTGGTGGATAGAAAAATATCCCAAGCTATAATATATTTTTTTCTGATCAATACCTTAGATACAAAATGTACTTGAAATTGCCAATGAAGAATACCTATCAAGGACATAATCAAAGTTTCGTTCTTTCAAAAGAAAACGCCATTTTTTAAAGAAAATTGTCATTAGAAGACATGCATAAATATTTTGTAATCTTTTTAAAACAAAATCCACTACAAATTTTACAAATTAATGTTACTCCCTCCAATACTCATGAAAATACGACACAAACATTTCACTACCTTCAATCAAATTATTACATTCATCAAATGAATTTCCAAATGAACTTTTCTTTTTATTTCCTATTCTGCGTTGTAACGGGTACTGTTCAGTATCTTCTACTAATCCTCTTGGGGAAAGTATTGTTTAACTGTAAGTTTAGTTTAAAAATCGCTTTCCATAGAGATGACATGATTTTATGCAAATGTAACTAATGCTTAAACCCTGACGTTGAGTATGTGAGGTGAATGGTTAATCGTGAAATCTAAGAATAAGAGAAGTTGAACTGCAATTGGGAGGTTCTAAAATTCTTATTCTTTGTAGAATCCTCTAGGAGTTGTGGAAGTAAATAACATTCGAGCTGATAGAGCTCTTGGGACTGGAACGAGATCGTCCTAAGGACTGAAACTAAGTGATTTTCAATGATTCAGATTAAGTGATCCCAGAGTTAAGCGAAAAAGTTGTATAGAATTCATAAAGTGTTAAGGAGAAAGAGATCTATTTATAAGATCATGTCTGCTTTCCCCTTCTTACACCCGCAAACTTCGGCCACCCATCTACCCCTGGGTTAGCAGTTGCCTTAAATTTTAGGGTTCTTCCCGAACTTTTTTTAGGAGAGCAAAATTTCAGTGAATTTTTAGCTAGTATTGCGGATAACATTACGAGATACCCACAAATTTGGCTGGTGCCTACCTAAAGGGTCATGGGTACACATATGTGCAAGGGTGAGCAACGGATTTTACGCTTCTAAAGAAGTTGATCGAGTTTTCCTGTGGTCAGAAATAGATCCGAGTTGGAGGCTGAGTTTTACGCATCTAAGCAAACTAGGGATCAGTCACCATCAGACTTCGTATATAGGTTATTAAAGATCTGTAAGATGTTGAATTTTGAAATGAAAGAAGAGAGGTTGATAAATCATATAGTGGTGAGATTGCCGACAAGTTGACTTTGTTGTGGTTCGAAATCCAAAGACTGAAACTCAGCTTTTGCAATTGTTAGCAAAGTATGAAGAAAGGCATGTGTGGACCTACACCTAGGGTTCGAACAGTGGAAGTAAACAACAGGAAAGTTATTCGAGTAAGAGACTGCTTAACAGACGCGTAGATGGCAATTGGCGCAGTACAAATAGGCAATGGGATGCAAGAGCAGGAAACAATCATTTGAATAGAAACAGAATAGGAGATCCGGCAAGAGGAGAAATTTCAACTTGAGAGGAAGGAGGTAATCGACAGCCGAAAAATCCTCCAATAGTACTGGGGGCGTCTTGTTGACGTTCCCATTCACTTACATGACATTTTTAATAAAGCTTTATGGTATACGGGGGTCGAAAAATCTTTTATTTCATCTGAAGGCAGATTTTTTCTCTCGACCAAAGAACAGGTCACATGCTGCGGTACAGGGCGCAAATTTGGGAATTGTTGAGTATGGATAGGGCGAAACAGGAGATAATAGACTATCATGTCAATAAAATGTTGGAGGAGGGAACGATTAGCCTTATTCAGTCTCCATATGCTTCGCTGATGGGGTTGTGCCGCAAAAATAATGGGCTACCTTTGGAGTCATCAGAAGCTTATCGGTCTGCGATAGACTATCACAAATTAAATGCAATAAATAAATATCGCCGGTATCCACTGCCACTCATAGATGATCTAATTATGAATATCCCCGGCCCTACAGTCATGACGACGCTCCATCTTAGGTCGACATAAATTCAATCAGGGTCTGACCGTGACCTTTGGGGGCCCTGGGCTAACGATATTTTGGGGCTCCCTAAATAATTAACATTTTCACCATTTTCCTACAAAATATTTTCTGCGGGAAAATTTAAAATATACGAAACTTGAATTTTTTTTTTTCATTTCAAACAATTTAAATACGTTCTAAACACAATAACACAATTTACAAAAAAAAAAATTCTACGCTTTTGTGCTGCAAATTTTTTTATTTTCTCATCACATTTTAAGTCTTTGGTAAGATCAGTATTAATAGAAAGAAATGATAAATAATTAAGCCTAGTATTTGTCATTGTTGCCGTATATGTGTTTTCTATATAAGAGATTGTAAAGAACGCAATGCGCCGCTTCACAATTAGTAATAGGGAGCGTTAGAAAAATCTTTTAAATGGTATACAATTTTGGAAAAACGTCAACAAGCTTCTTTTCGAAAATTAAATTGAATATATCACTACAAGTATAGGACTCTTAACTCAGTTTGTTTCAGATAAGAGAGTTTTGAACTGAACACCTTCATTTACTAAATGTAGGTCTAAGTCATCTGAATAGTAATCAATAGCGCATACTCTCCAGGTCGACGTTCTTACTTTGATCTTGCAAGTCCATCAAAAATGTAAATTTCTTACTATATTCTGCATATATGTGCTAACGAAACAATAAACGTGTCTCTTTTACATAGCTTTTTCTAAGGATTTATCTGCAAATTTTGAAATAACCCGTCTGTTGTTCATATCGCTATATTCTGTTTCTACGTTAGGACTTTTTTTGGCTGCGTCTTGATACTTCTTTAATTTTTGATCTGATTCATGTTGTACATTGCTTATAAACGTTTTTAACGACATAATTAACTTATTCCCTTCACAGATGTCCAAACCAGGAGTCAGTAAATCTTTGTAAACTGAATTAAATCTTTCTAAAATTTTTTCCCCAAAATAAAAAAAATTGCGTTCAGCTTTTTTTAATTTTAAAAAATAAATTTTTCCCCTTTTTTTAATAATTTTTTATTTTTTTTTAAACAAAGTTTTAATTATTTGATTATTTTAAATTTTTTAATTTTTAATTTCATTGGAAAATTTTTAAAACTGCTTTTTTTAAAAAATTTCGTTTAATTTCACATTTAATTAATTTATTAAAAAAACTTTTGTTTAAAAACCAAAGTTCCCCCGTTTCTTTAACCCAAGGTTTTTGGGGCCCCACCATTGGGTTTTTTTCCCCGGGCCCCAAAAAGGGGCTTTTTCGAACCCGCAAAGGATTTTTTAAAACTTGGCTTTTGAGGCCCTTGAAAACCCCCTTTTTTTTAACCGGGATCACAAAAAAAAAAAAAAGCTTCTTGTTTGTTTGCAAAACACTTCCCATCCCCCTTTTCCCCTTTTTTCCGGAAACCCCTTCCAAAAACCCCAAAAATTTTGGAAAAAGGGCTCCCATAATTTTGCGAAAAAAAGCATTTTTTTTTTTTTTTAAAATTTTTAAAAATTAACAGGGCATTCCCTTTGTCAAATGCTTTTCCCCTAAATTATCCAAAAATTATTTTTTTTAAAAATTTTAAGAATTAAAAAGAAAAACCAAGTGACTTCTCAAAAAAAAATTTTTTTTTATCCTTTTCCAAAAAATAAATCAATAGTAAGTTGGTCTTTAAAAAAAATTGGTGTTGAACCCCTTTAAAAATTTCTTTTGTTCTTATTTATTTGAGTTGTAATTGTTTTAACGATTTGTTGCCCCCCCTTCTCATTTGCTCTATATTTTTTTTATACTGTATTAAAGATTTTGGGCGTAATTTCGCTTTTTAATATGTTCAAGGGAAAGGGTCCCAACGTTCCCGGTACCCATAAAATTACCTTTTGAGGGGAACCAAAACTTCTCACCTCCCAAAAAGCTGTTTGGTGGTGTTTTTCTTTTCCCACTCACCATCTCCATAAAAAAAAACCAATTAAAAATATGACTGGGGGGCCATACCCCGCATATATATCTCTCTCAGACTTTCCAACCCCCGTTCAAAAATAAGAGATTTGATGTGACTAAAAAACACGATAGAGCCATCGCCCATCCCAGGGGAAAATTAAGTTGGTGACACCCAGGTTTTCCCCCCAAAAAACCAAAGGGGGCAGGGGGACCTCCAAAATCTTCAATTCCATCCTTTTTAGGGAGGGTTAACAAAAATTAGACATGGCCCCCCCAAGGCGTCAGCAGTGGCAACTTGCCAAACTTTGGGATCTCTTACCATTCAATCAATATGGGGGGACTTTGAAAAATAAATAGTATCTAGAAGAAGGTCGAACCACAACATCCAGAATATTCAGGCTTGTCATATGTTGAAAATAACTCATTTCATGTGAAAGGATAAAATAATTATTAAACGATTTAGGGCCCCAAAAACCCATGCAAGCTTTTCAAACTCAAACCCAACATTTTTTTAATTTTGGGGGGATTTTTATTCCCGGCTGAACAATATCTTTTTCTACATCCAAAGAAGCAGACAAGAGGCAAGGCAAGGGATCCTACAGAAGTCCTGTAGAAGGTGCCAGAAAAAGACAGGGAGAAGAGTCAGAGCCGATAAGACTTGGGGGAAAAAAAGGGCCTTGGGGTGTTTTTTGCCAAATGTATGTGTGCCGAAAATTTGGCCCGCGAGGCTGCTAGCGCTTCGTTCAAATTGAATTTTCGTTATTTGGTTGTAACCCTAAGCCACATGTGGCAATTGTTTAATTAAACTTCATACCAAATTTTAAAATTTAGGAACGCTTTTGGGGCTGTAACTAATTGCACGGATACACCCATTTCCTTCGTTCGATTCGATATAATTATGGGCATTTGCTTCGTTTATAATTCGTCACGTATGAACCCGAACTAAACGTGGGCACATTTTCAGACAGAAAATTGCCTGTATTTTTTCATGAAAATTTGTAACTCATACATTTGTTTAGAATGGATTGTTTTTAAAATTTCAAAATATTCCACAAATAATTAATTTTTAGTTTTAACATACAAAGGGATAGCTCATTTATCAATAATATCATAGTATTATTTTACGACACAGGAGAAAAAATGTGAAATATAAATTATAAAAGAAAAAATGTGTCAACTAGGATAAAATAAGTGATTCTCTACAGGATAGTGAAGCAAGAATATAATACTAAATTTTGGAAAAACGTTTCATGGGGTTTTTCGAATTCGGGTCCTTTTTTTAAAATTAACCAAGACCCCCCTTAAACAGCAAGTGGAAACGGTCGGGGACGAAAGAAAGTTTGTTTTGGGCGTTGGGACGTGAATCAGCAGTTTTGGGAAATTTAATTTAAAAATGAACCCTGAAAAAAACCAGGTTGTATTGCTTTTGTTTATTTTTTTTTATAAGGCTTTTGCGAAAGTCAAGTGATTTAATTTTTTAAAAAAAATTGATCAAAGATGGGTTTTTCTAAACGAAAAATGAACTTTTGAGTAAATTATCTTCCAAATTGTAGAAAACATTTGTTGTTAACAATCGTTTGCTACAGAAGTGACTTGTCCAGTAGGCAAGAATTTCTTGAGTTGTTAGTATATTATATATTATATTTGTACAATTGTATGTATTCATTGTATGTAGGTAGGTAGAGAGTATCTGGTTTGGGAAGCGGAGTAAGTAGGGAAACTAACTTTAATACTAACCACACTGCGCGAAAGGAGATTGCGTATATAATACTAAAATATGTATTTATGGTTTATTAGTATTAAAATATATGTATTTATATATGGTTGATTAGTATTAAAATATATTTATATATGGTTGATTAGTATTAAAATATATGTATTTATATGGTTGATTCATATAAAATGTATATATGTATGCAACTGTTATGATTTGTTAGTGATCCTGTTTCCCTTTCAGGGGGGCAGAACCTGATGTAAACTTAAAAAAAAGATGTGTAATATCCAGCCAGACCAATGCTGTATTTGCATGCTTATTCATCTGTAAAATTATAATTGCTTTTTTAGTACACAGCTGGGGTTTTTCCCTCAGTCCCAGCCCAAATGGAGTGTACTTGTGTGTTGTGTAGTGTAATAAATAACTTTGGGAGCAGGCAGGCACTTTGTGAATAGGCTAAGCGTAATTAATTAAATTTATGATAGGAAATTAGTTAATTTGATTCTTTCGCGAGTTCGTTTATTTTTCAGGAATTATGTAAGTTAGATTTAGATTGTTAGCAATTTCCTAAAAAGATAAAATTTCATCGTAATTTTTGTCGGGGGGAGGGGCTTGTAACAGGCACTCTATTCAGGTTCTACTAATCCTCATGGGGAAATATTCTTTAACTGTGAGTTTAGTTTAAAAACCACTTTCTGCAGAGATGACTTGATTTTATACAAATGTAACTATTATTTAAATCCTGACGTTGAGTTAATCGTGAAATCTAAGAGTAAGAGAAGGTGAACTGTGGCTGGGAGGTCCCGCAATATTCATTGTAGAATCCACTAGGAGTTATGGATGTAGATAACATCGGAGCTGAATGAGCTCGAGAAAGATCATCCTAAGGACTGTAGCTAAGTGATTTTCAGTAATCTTATATATTAGATGAAATGTTAGGATTTCAGATTGCTCCCAGAGTTAAGCTATAAAGTTGTATATCATTCATAAAGTGTTAAAGATAGAATAAAGCAGCAATTTTTAAGATTATGTCTGCTTTTTCTCCGAACCCTCTCATACCTGCGACAGTGTTACTGACACGTTAAACGTTTTCAGTATATTTATTATATAGGGAATGTATATATATATATACATAATCCATAATAATACGTACAAATAGTTATAAACCTAAGTATAACCAGTCAAGAGAGTAAGAAATATTAGCATCAGTAGTACAATAGCAAACTCTTGGCCTTAGGAATCAAGATTGCAGGTTTAAACAAAGTTTTGTGATTAGTCAACCTTCACTTGTAATTTGCCTGTACACTGGGCCATAGGGAAAGGAAGAAATATTATAGAAATGTAATTATTACCAAAAAATATATAATACTATTAATATATAACAATAAAATTTAATAGACTACTTAGTAGTATAGAGTTAAAATCGATGTAATAAAACTACATGATAAAATTTACTTTGTGAGAGCACAGCATCAGGTTGTTTCCCACCAATACAAAGGTAGTATTAACCGAACCGCATAAAAGTAAAATTAGTAAATTAAGATAAAATAAAAGAAAGTCTCTCTCTCTATATATACATTTAAAAACCTTAAATACTGGTATAAAATTTATTGGAAAATAAAGGACTTACTAAACATATACAAGGATACTAAAAAAAATTAAGTATTTTTATTTTATTAAACATGTAGTGCTATCTTTTGAGTAAATGTATAGTTAATCACTTAAAAAACATTTAACACAAATATTATCACGAGTGAAGTAGCAGGGAGTTTTGAACTGTAAAGAGCAAACATTTCAAGCGGATTCGAGACGGTGAGATCGTTTTGATTTTTTTGTTTGTCTTGAAATTTATTTCGTATAACTTTTATTCTATCTTCGGATAAGAGCTTTTAATTTTAGAATTTACACAAAACAGTGTAATAATACAAAATAGAGTGTTGAATTTAGGGAAAAAAAAAGGGGTGATTACCCAAAACCCAGAAAATAAAAGGGAAAGGTAGAACATAAAGAACGGGTCTTTCAGTAAAAAAAAATATAGATGTAATTTAACAGATATAGAATTGTTACCCAAAGTTTTGAAGAAAGGCAAAATTTAAATACGAGCCCGGGAAATTTTTTACAATTTTTTAAAAATCAGAAAAATAACTTTCAAATTGGTAATCCATTTAAAATTTTAAAAGAAATAATAATGGCGTTCACTTAAAAAGTATTCTGAGTATAAGAAAAAACAAAAAAACGGCGAGATTATAATCAAAACAAATAGTTACGAGACCCCAAAAAGCATTAAAAATCAATGGTGAAAAAAATAAGTACAAGTTTTGTCCCTTATTCCCAACCAGTGGGTTACATATTAAAAGGGAAAATAGACACAGAAAAATCACAAAGATGAGAAAAAAATCAAAATTAAAAAAATAACAATTATGCAATTTTGATATTCAACATTTTACAAAAAAAAACAACAAAATTTTGGGATTCAAACCTATCAAAAAAAATTTGTTACCCAAATTGGATGCAGTATTCCTGAAAGAGTTCCAATAGGGGTTTGAAATGTTCGAAACTAATCTTTACTTTGAAAAACCTAAACAACTGCACAAACTGTTAGAAATTTGGACACTTTGAAAAATTCTGCCGAAGCTCAATAAAATTCCGAATATGTTCATTAAACCGCCCTGAAAATGAGTGTAAAGAAACTGAAATAAAAAAAATGTAGCTCTTGTGGAGAAGCGCATGAAGCCAACTCTAAAATTTGCAAAAAATATCAAGACGAAGTTGAAATCTTAAAAATTAAAAGTACAGCAACAAATCTCGAGAAACGAAGCAGTTGAGAGGTTCCAAAAGGCAAAAAAAACCCCCATCATACTCGACCAAAACTTATAATAATCAAACAGAGAAGATAGAAAATCTTGAAAAAAAAAAAGTTTACAAAATTAGAACTGAAATTTGAAGAAAACAATAACATATTTGAAAAGAAATTAGAACAAATAATACAGCGCTTCACGACAGAACTGAATACCGTGGTAGCACAAATAAATTTGAGTTTCTCTTCCTTAATGAATACCATGGAATCCACCTTGAAAAAAGTTGCATCCAATATAACAATTCCAAAAGGTGATGATTATCTAATAAATAGAAAACTGAATGAAAAAGCAAAAAGACTCAAGAAAATATCAGAACAAAGAGGAAATACATTAGAAAGTGTAGTAGAACAAAATAAAAAAATTTAAATATAAAAATTTTCTTATATTCTCGCTAAAAAATCAATATTAAACTGCTTTTTTGGACATTTAAACTAATTTGTAGTATTGCACCTTTTTTCCCTTTAAATCATGAATATAATCCAATGGAACGCACGTGGAATTAAAAACAAGAGGTCAGATATTCTTTTCGCGCCAATTTTTCAAAAAAAGCAAGCATTTCATCATTTAAAATTCATCATTTTAAAATTTTCTAGACTATTTCTGATATTTCAACACTTGATATTTGATTTATATGAGTAATTGACGTTCTCAGGAAAAGTTTGATATCTAGATAATGTTATTTCATTGAGCTGAAGTGTTTCTAGTACAATTAGAAGTCCCTCTCAATATATATATATATATATATATATATATATATAGCTGTGTACATTTCTTCTTTTGTATTAGCCATTAAACAAAATGCGCGATGAAAAGAGATTAACTTACAGTTATCATAAGACATAACTTGTTCTCCTCGCTCAACATCAATAACAGCTAATCTTCGCGCAGTAGTAGATGCCAGAATCTGAAAGTAGGTTTTATGCCATTTTTATTACAATAATAATCAAAGATTACCAATAAAATAATTTTTTTCAAGAATCGAAACTATATTTCAAAGTTTATTATAAAAAAAATTCATCTTGAAACCAACGCTTAGTAACTAGTCCTAATCCGATTCAAGGTATTGCTCAAAATGAGTCCTTTGGAAGACTCGTCGCAGGATCACATCCAATATTTAAGGGAGAACTTTTTCCTTGAAACTCATAAATAGCTGCAATACATTTTAAATACGGAAAGATTTTTTCATATAAAAGAAAACAAATACATCTTTGGAGGAAGTTCGCAATTAGAAAGCATTTTTATGCCACGCTAATTTGTTCATTATTGATGTTTTATATGTTTCATACTGAAACATAAGATCATAAAAAAAAAATGATTAATAATAAATGAAGTCTTTTGTTAAGTAAGAACACCTATACTGTTTAGAAATAGTACTGCATCAAACAACGAATGAAAATCTGAGGCAAGATCTTTTTGAATGACCACTTCTTAACAATGATTCACTAACAGAATAGATGACTGAGCTATTAAAAACCATTTTCTTGGGACATTTGTTTTAAAAGAGCAGATCCATATTTATACTTTAAAAGCAATAGCAATTTTTTATAGTTAATTATCGCCAGCATAAAACTGAATAAATGATTGACTGATTTTCTCATACATGATATATACTTGCATATTAAGAATTTTAATTTCTTAAGAAAATAAGTAATACAGATAACAATAGAAGCATGATTCAATTCAAGTCAAATTACCAAACATTTGAAGAAATTACAGCAAGCCTATTTAAAAAAATACTAATGTTGTTTTATTTTTTTTCAAAAATATTCACACAGAATTGAATGTGGGAGTTTTTTGAAATAGAATTTGCGAAATATTAACAGAAGAATTTTATTAGCTGTAACAATACACAATATTATTTATACTGCATTTATTCGAATCTAAGACGCATTTTGAATGTTCAACACATTTTTGAGAAAAAATAAAACATAGTGCAAAAAGGTTTATTGATATTTACAAAATAAATAAAAAAAAAAAAAGGAGAATAATGAATTTATTTTGCCAGCATTAAAAACATTTCAATACACACATGAATATGTAATTGCTGTAATCAAATTCAATTTCCTCCATCCAGAGATTTTTTCCGCCCCTGCGATTCTAAGCAGCAGCCCAATTTTCAGTATACATCGGAAAAAAATGTGGCTTAGATTCGAATAAGTACTGTATATATATGTGTGTGTGCACGCGCATTAAAATGAAAAATTTTTTCTGTTAAAAAAGATAGAATTTAAGATGAATTTTACAATAAACTGACACACACAATTCAAATTCTGAAACAAACAAATATTATAATGTGAGTTACTTAATACAACAAGTAATATGATTGCATTAAAATATTTCCAAATTGACTAAATATAACATTTACAATCATAAATATCTAAAATAACAAGAGTTTATGCAATAACAATAACATACTAAGAATACATAAAAATATTTTAAGGTTATACACAATAACTTTCGTACCCTGGTTTCGAGCATTTTTCAGGTACAAAAAACCCAACAAGAATATATAGCTTGTATAATTATGTTATGTCATTAAATCTGTTTTTCATGTTATGTTTTGAAATTTAGAAACACCCTAAAAATGCTCGTTTTTACTTTTGTATATAAAATTTAAAACTTACTTGTCTTTACATATTGAAACAAAGAGTGTGGAACATATTTCATAAAGGGGGAACATTCAAATAAAAATTTGTAAAATAAAATGTGATGTCTTCTAAAAGGATTTCAAAAGTCAAAAAAATTAGAATATTAATATCACTGCCTTTTTCTACGACGAACTTTTTTCTTTCCTTATATAATATAACTTTACATTAAATCACCGAATTATGCAATTTAAAGAAGTAATTACCACATTAGTAACAAAAACAAATGATTTATTAAGTTATGGAAGTAAAACAATTTTTTCTAAGCCAATAAGCCTATGTTTGGGTCCAAATATGGAAAACCCAAGAGTGACATATTTTAAAACATGGTCAGAATAACGTCTATTAAAAGTAATCCGTATTTATTCAGTTAATATGATTTGTTAGTAACAAAAAATTCACATAGTAATTTTATGTATCTAATAGCGATATTTATTCGAATATTCCATTTTAAAAATCTTATTAAATAAGTTTCAAAGAAGAGGAAACATATATAAATAACACAGACCAAAGACAATTTTGATGATTGTTTAAATTAAATGGAGCAAAACATTTTTTTAAAAAAAATCCAAGAGAATATTACATTATAGAATAATGAACATAATTTATATTACATATGAGCTTTCATGTTTCTGGTTGAAAATATGGAGGAAAAACGAAATTGTCATACAATTATTTTACATGTTAATATTGCAGCGCACGCACAACACACATTAAATCACTATTAAATTTTTCGAACCTTTGTATCATTCAAATAATTTCATACTTAAAGTAGAAAAATGAAATAAAGATACTCGTTACTTCACCTTTAAACATACACTCATGGACAAAAAAATTAGCGCACCAAGAAAAGGTCGTCAAAATGAAACGAAATTTTACATACGTAATGAATACTTTGATATAAGTAAATGATTAAAAAATCAAAGAAAAAGGATAATTTATTTCAGAGAAAAGGCAAAAGAACGGAAGATTTAATACCCTGTTGAACCCCCTCTATATATATAGCGTGAACGCACGATGCGGTACGATCGGGCATTGAGACATACAAGTTCTGTATGATGTCTTGAGACATTTCGTTCTATATTTGCTGTAACCTAACCTCTAGTTCGTTCAAACTCATGGGATGCCCAACTCCCTGTCCCAAATGATCCCAGATATGCTCGGTTGGAGACAAATCTGGGAATTGGGCAGGCCAATGAAGGGTAGTAACAGTGCGGAGACAGTCTTGTGACACCCTTGCCATGTGAGGCCGAGCATTGTCTCGTTAAAAAATGGCTCCTGGGAGCCATTGCATGAGTGGCAACATGTGGTTGCAGGATGTCATGGACATACTGCTGGGCTGTCATGGTGCCAGGATCAATACTAGGTGACCGTGTATTGTAGGCAATGGCACCCCATACCATCACACCAGCTGTGGGAGAGGAGTGTCGTTGTAAAGCAAAGGCAGGATTGAGGCGTTCACCACGGGGTCTCCACACACGAACACGATTGTCATCACTGCTGAGATTGAATCTGGATTCATCGCAAAAGACGACCTGGTTCCATTCCGTTGCAGTCCAGTTTCCTCGTGCGCGGCACCACTCCAAACGGAGGCATCGATGGGTGGGGGTCAAGGGCAGCACACGTAATGGGCACCGCGATCCCAAAAGGAGTGTATCGAGACAGCGCTAAAGCACCCAGATAGTTTTTTAATACAATGCTGGCGCTATCTGTTACACAATATGGAAACTAAAATATTTGAATAGCCTTATTTTTGTATCGCTGTATTAAATGAACGATTTTTGCTGAAGCTCTCTTATTGCATTTTATTTACATTTTGGATAATTTTTTACTTTTGGTTTCTTGCAAATTTTTTTTTGCTTTATTTTGTTAATTGTTTAATAATTTTTCTTGTTATTTTAATAAGTCAGTTTGTGTTTTGTTTTTTTCTGTTATCAACTTTTTCATACTTAATGTTTTCTTAAATGGAGGCTGAAATGAAGGGAAAGCAAAACTTAATCTGCCATTTTGTGATCATGTTTCACTGCCCTTTCTGTTTAAAAGGCATTTAAAAATGTAGGAGGACAATAATAAAAGAATTAAAATGATGGAATCCTCGATTAAATATAAAAAAGAAGATTTTAAAAAACAACCTGATATTTCCATACGAAAAAAAAAGAAAACCCCGCCGGTACACTCAAAAATCAAAAAACTGAAGTTAGCAATATTAAAGAAGAATTGCTGTTAAATTCACAAGAAATTACATCCATCAATATGGATTTTGATCATACTTATTGTAATCAAAACAAATAGTTCCTAACTGGAGGTTTCTGCTCTCAGTTTAGTTAATAAATAAGATTAATTTATTTTCATTTTTGTGGTTCTTCATTCTTTCAAGTCACTCACATTTAACTGCTGGCATAAATATATAATTTAAATATAATATCCTGGTGATTATATTTGATCTCAATATATTGTAATGTGTGTGTTGGAAAAAATAGCTTAAATGTTATATTAATATAATATTAACACATGTACACATAGAGATGTATTAATATTATATTATACTGATAAAGGATATTTTTTAAAAAAACTACTTGAAGTTGACATATTATTCTTAAATTCTTTTGAAAAAAAGAATAGAATTTAAATCTAGGTGAATTAATTTACATGTTATGTATAAATTAAGGATATATTTATAATATTTTATGCTTTAATTTTTTTCAGGTGAAGCAAAAATGTAAATATTTTAATAAAATTTACATATTTCAATATATTTAGCTTTTTCACAGTCATATTTATTTCATAAAAAACTAAATTATTTTTCATGAACTGAATTAATTGCACATTAAACTGTGTTTTGATAAATAATCATGAGATATACTAACAAAAATGAATAATATTTTGGAGAACAGATGGCGCTAGCATTACTTGGAAAAAAAAACTATATGGGTGCATTAGCGCTGTCTCGATCCACTCCTATCCTAAATGTCCTTCAGCCAGGCGCCTTCGTATGGTTTGAGAAGGCACAGGGGCCCCTAGTGAAGGTGCTACCTGTGCCTGGATGGCAGCAGATGAAGCAGTTGGCTGTACACGTGCATTTCTTAGGATGTGGCGGTCTTCTCGACGACTGATTTGTTGAGGGTGTCCTGAGCTGGTCTTCGTGTAAATGACAACTCTCTGATACACTGGTCCGAACACCTCCGCACAACACAATCAGAGCGTAATGCGCAATCACGAGAAATTTCTAATCATTTGCATATCTCCCCGACATGTACCTTCATGCCAAGTTTCGTTATGATCCCGCAATTATTTCTTGGTGCGCTAATTTTTTTTTGTCTATGAGTGTATATACGAGAACAGCAATAATTTTACTTATGAAACAAATCTTATATTTTTAAATGAATAATAATAATAATAAAAAGATTCTTTTTACAGAGCTTCAAAAGTAATGAAATGATTCAATCCTTCCTTTTGTGGATTCAGCAAAACAGATGCGTACAAAAAGGGGCGGGAGTATTCAACAAGCAGTATGAAAGCTTCAATATGAATGAAATCACTTCTAACACCAAAAGTAAAATATTAAGGTATTCCAGATGACACTTAATAAGAGTCAACAGAAACTGTGAATTCCAAAAGGAATAAGTTTTCCAACCTGAGTATCCTTGTACACCTATGAAGATCCTCCAGACCACCTGTAACATTAGGTTCCCTAATTGATTTACACGACCGACTATTTCTAGTTTGAATCATACTTTTACTACGCAATGCATCCTTCTACTAAACAAGGGATTTTCAAACACTAATAAAATCCTCTGATTTTTTTAAAACCGTTATAAACGAATTGTTTGAATATAAATAATTTTTTTCTAAATAAATTTTTGTTTAATACTTGCTGTTTTGTAACTTTAAAAATTCCTCGAAAGGTTTAAGAACAACATGGAGTTTTTGCACATGTTTTTTTTTATGAGAATGGCCTTGTTTGATTTCACAAAAGTTATCAAGAAATATTTAAACTGTTACTGAAAATATGAAATTCTGTCACCAATTAGTCATTTCTACAGTTGGTTTTCGGCACACTCGTTCATATGTTTATTTAAATATGACCAAAAGTATCATACCGAAAGATAAATATTATTTTTTTTTTAAAAGTCAAATATCTATAGAGTCTTAGAATTTATTCCTATAACTGTATCCAATAAATCGAGAACGACCTTGACCAGAGTTCTTTTATAATACTCAATGCTTTCTAACTTTGTGGGAGCCCTTTCATTTCTTTAATTAGAGTTGCTTTCTTAAACTGTCTTAAATACCCACTTACACCCCAAAACACTGCCTATCTGAAAAATTTTCTTTTAATGCCTTCATGCATTTTAAAAACCAAAAAGGGGAAACGCATACCTATACTTTCAGGCTGCAATTTTTAGTTTTTAGGTATATTCGTCCTATAACGCGCAGCCCATTTTTTACAAAGAAACCTGAAATGTAAGGATGCAATGCCGTTATATTTTGAAGTCATTTATTCGAGGTATTATTCTAAGTTTTAGAAAGAAAAAAAAATAAAATAGAAACCACAACCCTTTAAGTTTATAAGGGAAAGTCATTTTTTAAAGAAACAGCATTTGATTTATGTAGAAGTCTAATTTTTTCTTGCTCATCTTTTTTTTCTTTTAAAGTTCATTTTTTTTACCCCTATAATGCGCACCCATAAATTTCGATCTTATTTTTTGTGTTAAAAGCGCTCGTTATACGTCGGATTTTAAGGTAAGTTTAATTTTTTAAAATTAATCTTTTTATTTGCATTTATTTTAAATTTTTTAATAGAATAATGTTAACTAAAATTAAAACACTCACATAAATCATTAATTATCGATCTTATATCAACACCAATTAAAATTTGCTTTTAAGCTTAAAATGTTCATACCTTTCGATGTGAAAATACACTTATGTGAATAATATAGCTCAGTGGCGCCCACAAGGGGGGGGGTCCTGGGGGTCCGGCCCCCCAAAGCCCTTGATTTTTTTCCGATTGATTATAATTCTAAGTATATAGTACGTAAAATTTAATTAAGTATTTGTTATTAATGATTAATTTTATTAATTAATGCTAATTATTTATTCAATAATTAGTTTTTTACTGTGTTTTGTTCCCGAAAATCGACAAAATCCAAAGGAGCATGATACAAGAATGGTGAACTTTCGACCTCGGACCCCCCCTTGAAAAATTTCTATGTGCGCTACTGATATAGCTAATACCAAAATTGGACAGAAATTGAATTTAACATTAATTAGCACAGAGTCAAAAGTAAATTTACAAAATAATTGAAACAATTTTCTTTTCTATTTAACAAAAGCGCTCTGAATGCAGTTTGATTCAATCTTATCCTAATTAAATTTAGAGGTTAGCCAAATATTACAAACATACAGTTTCACATGAGAACTGTAACTGTATCATTGTGTTAACTGTAAATCTTAACTTTTATCCCTCTTTGTGTTTTTTTTTGTATTTTGCTTCACATCATGAAAAAAAAATTTGTTTTTAACAAATATTTTGATTTTATATGCGAAGAACTTTAAAAGTTAACCCACAAATATTGTGTCAAGAATTTAATCGAAATCCAATTGAAAAGCAATCCATGTTCATCATGGAAGCTTTCCCACTACTTTCCCCAAAAAAAAAAAAAAAAAAAAGTGGAGGAAATAGAGACAGGAACTCGCCACGGAGAAAGATGAACGAGCAAAATTGCTATCTTGTTGAATTTACAAGGATTTAAATTTCCCGGGGATCAACGTTTTGGTAAAATTTAAAAAACCCGATTTATTAGACACGTTTTTTTGCCAATCGTCTTCGATGGAGTTGGATGATACGATCTTTCTATAGCCGTTGGTCTTCTATCATAACCGCCGATCCATCTTTTAGTTTTTTCTTGACTTTTGCTGGAAAAAAGGCGGGGAAAAAATTGCTTTCCCCCCTTCTGCTAAACATCACGATGGTCGGATTCGAGTTGGGAGACACTGTGGTAAGAGGCTGTTGAAATGTTGCGTTATGCATCGCCACACTGGTCCTGCACCCAGTATCGTAGGTATGGGGTGGTATTGTATTTTACTTCTGCACCCCTTGTGACGACTCTATCCGCGACCTTCTTACTAACAAATCCTCTTAGTAAGTCCTCCCTTAGTTTGGTCCTTAAGAACTATTTTATTATAACGCTCTCTCTGAAGAAAAGAACGCGAACATTAAGTCTACTATATAACGTGAACACGCAAATTAAGTCTATATGTGACCCTAAGCCCTCTAGGATTATGTTTTTGGCTTTCAAGTATGAGAGAGAAAAGGTACTGAACGGAACAGTGATTAATCAAATTTATGTGTAACGCAGATATTTGTTTTTTATAATTTTAATAATTACAGTGACGCTTTGGACTGGAATTTAATATAGATTGCACTAGGAAAGGGGTGTACTTTAAATGACCAATGATGGTAAAAAAAGTCTTCTCATACTTCGCATTGTTTTCATATTGCTCCAATTGGGTGGGTTTCTTAGTTCTGATTGATCGAACTTGTGTTGTTGTTTGTGTAGCAAATAAACTAAGTCATTTTGAACATGGCTAGTCTTCCTTCCCTTTCGCCCACATCTCTAGGCGAGATCCTTACACCCTCTAGTACACATTACCATTACACTGAACAGCTAGTGCTACATCTCTGAGGTGTTGGAGCCCATGGTCCTCCCATACATTCAGCGCTTGCCATCAGCCACATTCCAACAGGATTATGCAAGACCACACGTGGCACGCAATGCTCAAAGTTTTTTCCCATCACACTGTTTCTCCTTTGGCCCCTTGTTCTCCCCGATCAATCGAATCAAAAAAGTGTGGTCCATGCTTGAAACGACTGGTCTGGGATAAACCCCCCGCTGCCACCAGATCAACGGGTATTGGGGGAAAAGGGTACCTCGGATTTTATGCCGGGCGGGGGCAGTATTATAGCCAACAATGGCGGCAAAACCAACTCCCGGACTTAGTTATGACCCAAACAAAATTAAAGGGGCGGTAATTTTAATTTTTTAAATTTTTGGTACAAATTTAAAGTGAAATAAATTTGGGCTGTGCTATCTCTGGTCCTTTTTGGTTTTTCCTTTTTGTGTAAACCCAAAGGGTTATCCCCGGGAAAGGCCATTGTTTTTGTTCTTTTATCAATATGTATGACGTCTTCTTTTGACTAATTTTTGCAAAACTGGCGAAATTTCTGCAATTTTTTTTAGAAAAGTATAAATTATATACAGTTGAATCTGTTTTTGTGCGGTTGATAGAAACCCGGGCAAAAAAATTTTTCCAAAAATGATATTTTTTCCCAAAAATTTTCCCCATTAATTTTTAAAAAAAAAGAAAATTGTAAAATTTACGGGCAGAAAAATTTTTTTAATGCGGTCGCACAAAACAGGTTTTTACTGTATTTTTCTTTTTTTAAATATGATAAATAAGTTTAAAACTTAATATTACTGCAAAAGTATATTAAATAACTACTATATTAAAATAACTACTTTTACAGTTTATTTACATAACTTTAAAATCATATTTCATTTTAAGTTGCCAAAAAACAAGATTCATATACACACAATGACACCATTAAAAAATATTATTAGTTGAATAAATATTTCCGTTTTTTTCCTTTCAAATTAAACCCCAACATGTTAAGGGCAAGGGGAAAATTTTTTCAATTTAGAAATACTTCTAAAAAATTTCTTACTTTCCAAATTTATTCATCTTTTCCTTTAATAATTAATTATTATAATTACTAATACTTTATTTTTATATTTTCATTTTTTTACTTTATTTTATTTTACAAAAAATACTTCGGATATAGGCTACATACTTTTTACTGAAAAACCGTCTTTTATGTGTTAATATAGAAGGGGGCTTTTGATGAAAATTTATAAAAAAAAAAGCTTTTTCCCTATTCCCGGGCCAATGGAAAACCCCAGGGGCTTTTTTAAAAATGTTTTTCAAAATTTTTTTAAAAATAGGTTGTTTTAATACCCGATAGAGCTTAAACTAGTCATTGGTTTTTTATGGGCCGCGATTGAACGTATTTCAAAAAAAACAACCAAAAAACATTTATTAAAAATACTTTTTAATCTTCATTGCTTCCCTTTTCCCTTTTTTTTGAACCATTTTTAGTTTAAAAAAAAGTCCAAAAGGTTTTTTTTAAAAAGGAATGAATACATTTATCATTTAATATTCATTTTTGAAAGTAATCAAAAACCTAATTGGGTTTCGTTCCATAAAATTCACTTGACTCAGTACTAAGACACAAAGAATAATTCATGCTTTAGAGAACTCTTTTAAGATAGATTTGTTCAGGACTTAACAGTATTTTAAAAACAACAGAATTTAAGGAAACTTTTTAAAAAAATTGATAGAAACATTTTTTACGCATTTTCTATGGAGAACAGTAAAGTTTTAAGCCACACACTCTCATTTCCTATTCAATATCTTTGCAATACAATTTTTAAGAAACGAAATTTTTAGTTAAATTTCTTTCTTAGTTTTACTTAAGAATTAAGAACCTCACTTTTTTCACATTTACATGTATTATAATTTGAAGTCACTTAATTTGAAAGAAATTCAATTTCAAACAATTGAATAATATTAAGATGATTATCCAAAGTACCTTTGTAAATAATATCTACCCTTCGATTTGTTTGAGTTACAAGTTTTAATATCTTAAAAAAATATATGTAATAGCCCTATAGACATACATAGACAAAAGACAATACGATATTTACAACTCAACCTATTGGATGAATAAATTTTTTCATTTCTGTTACCTTCAACTAACATAGCAAGCTCTTTTCCCCCTTTGGAGATCCCACTGACTGTTGAAGAAAACTTATGTTTTCATCTCAAAAGTATTTAATAATTGATTCAAAGCAACCAATGGTAAAATCAAAACATACAAATTTAACAAATAAGGTAAAATAAATTACCCTTGCTCCATCACTGGTAAATCGAACAGCATTGACATGCTTATTCATTCCTAGTGCAGCAATCTGTAAGAAATTTTACACACTTAATACAGTATAAATAAAGGCAAGATGTTTCAATGAAAAGATATTAATAAATCAAAATATATTTCTGTAAGGAAAGAAAATACCAAGAAAAACTTACTCTGTAGAGTAATGTAACATATTCAAAGCTTCAAGATCACAGGTTAATGAAAGCCCTTTCAAATGTGAAATCACTTTGAATGCAATGTGTACCGAATATCAGTTGGTGTGATGGAATTGTGACGTTTTCGTGTCGCATAGCTCAAAAATCGGCTTCTTTTCGTGGATAGGATAACAGTGCTCCTACGCACAAGTACACCCCTAAATATTGTGGGTCCTGTCATCTGACATCGCCCCAGCACTTAAGACCCCCAAGCTGAGTGTAATTCGAGGTGTCTGAAAGAGACTGCTCCCATCCCAAGAACATGGAGTGTCCGTTGGAAACACCGAAGAGAGAACGGCCTTCACAAATAACATATTCTGAACACCAATGAAATAATCAATATTATGAATAACTTCAATGAAAATGTATAGACTGTAATGAACAGCTGTGATGTAAATAAACCAATTATTAAACCCTCACACTACCATTAATTTTTTCGAACGTCCCACTGTTGAACAATATAAGGGCATTTAATTCTGGTTGTGGATTATGCTGGAGTTGCCATCCATCGATGTCTTATTCGTGCTCGATTGGAGAAAGTTCTGGTGATCAAGCAGGCCGAGACACACACCTCGAAATTCTAGACAGCATGTTTGGTTACTACAACTGTATGAGGGTACACGTTATCCTGCTGGAAAACACACCAACATATAATGCTCATAAATTATAGCGCAACAGCTTGAATCACTAAACTGAAATAAAAATTTGCAATTAGGAAAACCACAAGTGCTCTTGCTATCATAGAAAATTGCTCCGAAGACTATAATTCCAGGTGCAGGACCTGCGTGTCTAGGGCACAGAAAGGTTGTTTACAGTCGCTGGCCTGGAATTCTTCTAATCAATATACGGCCATCACTGGCACCAAGACATAAACAGTTCTCATCGGAGAACACAACACATCGACACTACACCCTGCAATGAGCTCAAGCCATACATCAGTGAAAGCGCAAATGTGAGTGGTTAGGAGCCAATGGTATGAAAGCTACAGGCTTGGGGAGCTGTCCTTGAAGTAACCGATTTCTAACAGTTTGTCGTGTCAGTGTCATACCAACTGCAGCTCGAATTTCTGCCGCAACTCAGTACGATGCGCCACAGCCGTACGCCGAATATACCGCGGTCACCCCTCTCAATAGTGCCACGTGGCCGCTTGAGACAGAACCATCCCTTGACCACTGCTTCCAACAATCATGCGTGGCCGCGGTAGCCGAGTGGTATAGGTATCGGATCGTGGCATGCCTTGTCACGAGTTCGAGCCCAGTAAAACTAAAGACCCGCCGTGTAGGGGCAGCGATGCACGTTAAATCTGTCGAGAGCTGAAACGTCCTCCCGTTGGGTGGTGTGTAGAGGGGGGTCAGCCAGGGGGTCGTCCACGTCACTTGATCAAGGTTCAAAATTTCGTGGTCCGTCGCCCAAAGCCCTCGTGTAGCTGAACAGTGTGACGTTAATATTCAATCAATCCAACAATCATGCACAGTGGATACATTCCGGCCAAGTCTTTCTGCAATATCGCGAAAAGAAAACCCACCTTCTCGTAGCCCTATTATACGACCTCGTTCGCACTAAGTAAGCTGTGTTGCTAATGGCTTCTTCGTCTTCTTAAAAGCATTCTTGACCCTTCTGAATTCACTACGTTAAATCTCCACGCTAAATAACACTAACGAACTTTACAGCGCGTATTTAAAGTACACCTGATTCACATGTCCGGATAGGCACTGCTAGAGCCATACTTATGCATTTAAAGCGAAATTTAAATCAAAAAGTCACATTTCAGACACAAATTTCGTTTATTTTCTAGATTTTGGGTTTTTATTTCCATCATAGGAAAGTTCCTTTAACCTGAAAATATTTGCAAAGATAGTGATGCATCTTTAATGGCGAAACGAAAAGAGACTTCCAACAAGAAAATTAATTTGGTTCACACGAAGATTAATTGTCGCTTGTATACTCAAAAATGATTAATTTTTTTTCAACATTGTTTGGTAGGATGAGGCACTGTTTCCAGATTTGTAAGCCGACACAATGACCGAGTGATAGAGACTATCCACCCAACACCAAGTTCCATTAACGTGCTTACAGGGACCTCTGTTCTACGAAGTTACATTAAATTAACCTGTGGAATGGATGGTCTATCCCCTTTAGAGATCAAACTGCCATTTCCTCTAAAGAAGTGTTGAATAATTTTGACTTGTTGTTATTGGCAAAATAATAAAACTAAAAACCTACCTCTATTTACTACGAAAAAAAAAATCTTTTTCACGGAGTTTAAATTTATTTTTGTAAAGTTTTAGCCCAACAGATTTTTTTCGCCCAGATTGTCCCCATTGGGGAGACGCCGCATCGGTTTGCCCCCTTGGAATTTAGCCCAAAAGGTTTGGGAATTCAATTAAAAACATTGGTGTGAGTTCTGTTGTTGCAGATTGGATGACAAATACCTTATATTAGGGGAATGTCAGATATTACTTTTAGTAGAATGCATGTTCAATTGGAGTCATCTGCCAATCGGTTTTTCAGCAACGAATTATTTTTGCATTCACTTTTTCGACAAGAGGATTTGCGATTTGTTTCAAAATTCCGTTTTACAGAAGATGTTCTACATTCCACTATATTAGAACATAAAACACACAACGCTTTGTTGCGCACGCGTTTACTATTAATGCCATATTTCTAGATTCACCAATTTGAAATTCTCTGTTTCACTTACAATCTTGACCTTTTTATTCTTTTGCTAAAATAGCCATGTTAAATAACACTTAAAAATCGTAAATATAACACAAATAAACTTTAAAATACAGTTCTGCCAATAAAATTCACTATGCTGCGCGTAGACAAGCTTTGCATCCTAAGCAATTGTAGTCCACGACGTAACTAAGGCAAGACAATAACAAACGAGTGTACTCCCTCGCCGCACCGCGACCGATCATTCGCGTTCGTTCGTAACACTTCAGTGTGAACTTCGTTATTTTGAAAAAAAAAATACAAACCATTTTGACCGCTGGCGTGCCTAAAATATTGTGCCACGTACCATGAATGGCACGCGTGCCAATGGTTCGCCATCCCTGGTCTATCCCATCCATTAGTGTACGAGAGTTAGAAGGAAGATTAGCCGCAATACTAACACAATTTATTAACAATTCTCGACAACCTAATAAATTCAAGTTAAGAAACGTGCCTTAAAAGCGATGTGATCATTAAAGATTTAATTATAAAACGGATCACTTACTCTTAGCACGGCCTAGCAATTCAGCTTCAACATATTTGAAGAAAAGTTCTAAATTAATCTAATATTATATATATATAGTAATATAAAATAACAGTTAAGAAGTACTAGAACCTACAGTGCTAAAGCAGGAAGAAATTGGAATTCACCAGACATAACAAATGTAAATACAAAAAAGTCTTTGGACTAAACTGGAGACCTATTATGATTTCTAAAGATGTCGCTGAATTAGGCCAGCGAATTAGGGTTAGCAATGCTTTACGGATCCTACCTTCCCCGTTCAGCAGAAACTTTCGACATAATAGGGAAAAAAAAAACACCTAGTTGAAAAGTTAAGCCTAATACAACACGTGGAAGAAAAACCTGATTATATATTAAAATGAAGCTAAGAAAATAGAACAATAATGAATGTCACAAGGAGAGGAATAAAAAAATAAATAAATAAAATAAAAAATTAAAAAAACTTACGTGTAAAATAATTACTGGAAATCGAAAATATATATATATATATATTTTCAAGTCGACACTAATCCAATTTAAATACCAAATGGACCAAATCGTCCATCTTAATATTAAGCAAATAATCTACGAAGCGCTCTCGATTAGCTTTACGTTAATCACTAACTGCTATTCTTCAGATTCTAACCTCTCTCTACTTCGAACCTGAAAGTTAATCTTTAAATATAAGCCTTAATCTGCATAATTCGCGTCTTTTTCTTCGGGGGAAAGTTTTCAATAGAATAATATTTAAAGAAACCATTATTTTTAAGAGGATTAGTAGGAAGTACGCGAATAGACCCGTTACACCTCTAACTATTGTAGGATATCATACTTGACTTTGTGGATGATATTATTCAGCCCGTATTACGGTTCTTGTGGTTCTAACATAACTGTATCCCTGCACATCGGACAGTTGGAGTTCGAGACGTTCTCAAAGACTGTTTTGAACAATAAATTATCGAGTATGGTGGGGTTTCCACGATCACCGGACTCCACTCCATCGGATTACTTCCTGCGGCGTTACATAAAAGATCTGGTTTATGCAATTTGTCTGCTGCGTCGAAAACGCAATAGTTAACATCTTCAAGGCGAAAAAACATGGAATTATTTCCACGAATACAAATGTGAAATCTTGGATCCTACTCGACATTAATTTGCTATCAGTGTGTGCCTTTGGGTTCTTTCTTGTGATGTTTTGTCTTTTCAGTGTGACTGTATTGATGTATTTTATGCAACAAATTGTGCGCATTTCTTCAAGCCTGAAGCTATTTCTTTCAAACCAAAGGATTTGGGTACACAGACCTTGTCCTAGAAATGTATTGAATTAAATTAGAAATTTCCTTCATCTCTTTTCGTCTTAATCTTCCAAACTTCACCACTAGAGGTCACTTTCATAGCTCTGCGTTTTCAGGTTAATGAGACTTTCCTATGAACCTAAGAAATTAACACACAAAGCATTCATTGATTAAATTTTTCACAACTTTCTGCAGATTTTTGACAAACAAACAAAATTGAAAATCATATTATTTAACTTCATTTAAGCCTTTAAACATTGAACAGAGAGCATTAAAAAACATGAAAATCTACCACTATTTTAAATATACAGTAGAACGTCGTTTATCCGAATCAAATACGCGATTGTTTGGATAACCGAAAGGGATCCATACTGTATATGAAACCGGACACTATACGAATATTGAAAATCATCACATGTGGGAAACAGGTTTGAAGAAAAAGCAAAATAGGTGCAAAATGTCGCAATTTTACCTTTATTGTAGAAAATAATCACTTATTTTTCGCTGTACCATTGTACACCTTCGTTTTTTCGCTGAAAGGTCTATGATTCTCTTGAGCAGCAGTAGTTGAGTAGGACAGCACTCTGATTGTTGTTCGTACCACTACCCTGCTACTTTCGTCGTTGTTGTTGTCCTCGTCTTCATCCGTTTCATCGTCGACAGGGTCGGATTCTTCTTGCACGGAAGTCACAATTTCGTCAGCATTTAATATTTGAAATCCACAGTCTTCTGCATCGTATGTCATCCAGGTTTCTACATCTTCTTCATCGCATTTTTGAAATCCTGGGATCAATTGGACAAAGTCGGTAATTTCCTCTCTGTGGTCGTCATTGAAGTCTTTTTCGCCTTCTAAATCTGGCCACAGCTTATTCCATGCATTTTTCAGGCTCTGTCTTTCGAGCGAGTTCCACGCTTCGGCTAACATGTTGCAAGTGTCCTTCATATTCAGCTTTTCAGCAAAAGCAGCAACACTTTCATCGTCGTTTTCTGCCAAAAGTAATCTCCGCAAAACTTGTTTCCCATAAATTCTCTTGAGCTTTTCAATGACGCCTTGGTCCATTGGTTGCACCAGCGCAGTGACGTTTGGTGGAAGATACATCACGGTAAGTCGTCATCAATTGCATTAAGAATATCGACAAGTGGGTGACAGGGAGCATTATCGAGAATTAGTAAAACCTTATTAGAAATTAGAGAATTAGTACCTGTTTTTCCTTCACGAAGTTTCTTGACGTTAGAAAGGAAATCTTAAGAGAACCATTCAGAAAAAAGGGCAGAATCCTCTACGCACTCTTTTGCGCCATGTAAAGAGTAGGAAGGCATGAAACATTTTTAAAGCAGCGAGGCTTCTTAGATTTGCCAATCACAAGCAATGGCAAAGAGTGTTCCACTAGCGTTCGCACAAACCATGGCTGTAACACGTTCCTTGATGACTTTAAGACTTGGTGATGTGGACTCTCGTTTTAAGGCCAATGACTTTCTTGGCAGAGCCTTTCAGTTTGTGACGGCTCACGCGTCTCCTTTCTCTAACATAACCTCTGGGTTCTTTGACGGCCAAGATTAATTACAAATCTTTTCTAACCCAAATCCAAGAAGTGAAACGAAAGTATAGATGCAAATAAGATAGCCTTTAAAAGGACAGAAGTTTTAGTAAGCGGGATGGCAATTTAGAGAAAGTTCAGTTTGAAAAAGGTAGAAGTGTAAATTGGCGGCCTACCCAAGAATCACGGAATCTAGCCATTACTACAAGGTGCATACTATTGCACACGAGCCTAACAGCCGATCTGAAGGTGTTTGAACCGTTGCTTGGAATTCAAGGTAGGAATATTATTTTCTGAATTCGAAATATTATTAGGATTGAGAGTAGGCGGATAATATAATTATTTAGATAAGTGATCCAATTGCGCGATCTGTGTTAACTACGGCTACGTGTTTTAGTTTATTCTCACTTAATATAAGTTTGTTCAATATATAAGTAATTTAAGTTAAACTCTTAATAAAAATCATATTAAGAATTCTAAAATGTCTCTTCATTTCGAGAATCCCACACCTCTAACTTACGCTGACCCACAACGATATGGTCAACAAAGATCGACCGTATCACAATGGCGCCCGAACCGTTTTAATTTATATGACTCTGGGTTAGAAAATTCAAGCGGGTTTGGTATTTTACCAGAAATGTGCTTTTCCGGGTCCGAGAACGTGACTGAATTTCTCGAGGCCATAGACAATCAAATATAAAATTACTAGAAATACCTAGTGATTTAGCATGTGCTTATTTGAAAGGTCATCTCCGGGGAAGGGCCCAAGATTGGTATCAGATATTCCGATCAGTGCAGGATACCACCACGGATTTCGCTCAGCTAAAAGCATACTTAGCGAAAGCTTTCCCCGCAATCAAAAATAAAAAAGATTTAGAAGCGAGGTTTTACGCGTCCCAGCAGGGAAGAAATCAGGAACCAACGGATTTTTTTTACGATTTGCTAAAAATCCAAAAGGGTTTAGAACTAAGGATGTCGCAGGCGAATTTGGTTGATCACATTTTTGTTAGACTCGAACCACAAGTCCAGGACTATGTGGAGGTCCGAAATCAACAGAACACGGTACAACTTTTAGAAATCTTAGCTAAATTTGAAGAGAGGTATTCTTACAAATTAAAACGGGGTTCGCAGAATAATGATAATGTGGAAAGACGGAGTCAAAACGCGCATAGAATGTCTAATTTTGATGATAATCGCAGAAACTGGAGAAATTAGGAAGTTGGGCGTAGACCAAATAATGGCAGAAATGATTATAGAGGTAATTATGAGAATGGCCGTCAAGGTAATAAGTGGTTCGAGAGTAGGAAAAGATTTCAGAATGATGATCGGAGATTCAACGAAAGGGGATACCAATTTCGAAAAGATCGAAATGATAATTTTAATAGAGGGGATCGCAGAAATAGGGGTTCGAGTGAGAATTTGAGTCGAGGCGATAGGATGCAAAGGGGACGATTGAATGTTTTGAAAGTTAATGAAGTTCAAAATAATCAAAAGAAATCGGCAGTGGATATACCGATTAAACTTTCTCCGTGGAGCTTCCCTATGCTTCTATTTTATTAAATAAAACATTTTTGAAAGCACTATGGGACACCGGAGCAGAGAAATCATTTATATCGGAAGAAATATATAAAAAATATTTTTTTTATAAACAAGTAAAAAAATCGCGAGTTCAAGTGATCACAGCACAGGGAGCGAAATGTCAAAATATAGGAATTGTAGAATTGAATATTCGTATCATGAAATTCGAAAAACCTTAGTTGTTTCATGTGTTGACGGATTTGGAATACCCATGTATTCTTGGAGTTGATTTCATAAGTGGATCAAAGATTGTTTTAGACTTTGATCGAAAATCGTTGAAGATTCCCGATTCGCAGATAGAGAGGGTGCTTGAAACAGTGGAAGATGAAAATGTTGAAATAGATCTGTCGAAGACAAATTTGGAGGATAAGCAAAAACAGTAATTACAAAATTTGTTTAGTAGTTTTAAGGGATTATTCTCAGACAAACCAGGTCTTACTCATGTTTTATACCATGAAATTGATACGGGAGATAATCCACCAGTAGTTTCCAGGCCATACAAATATGATCGGCAAAAACAAGCGGTAATAGATTTTCATATTCAAAAAATGTTAAGAGAAGAAACCATTGTTCCAATTCAATCCCCGTACGCTTCACCGGTTGTGTTATGTAAGAAAAATAATGGGTAATCACCGGATAATCCGGAAGCATATAGATTTGCGGTAGACTATAGGAAACTAAATTCGATCACTAAGTACCCACTATACCCCTTACCGTTAATAGATGATTTAATAACGAATATCTCCTATACGACAATAATGTCATCTCTGATCAAAAGGGTACTTTGAAAGGCAAAACCCCAGGATTGTTAAGACCGCACTCGAAGAAAAAAGTGGCACTGACGCTTTTTCGGCGTATGCCATTCGGTTTTATCAGGGCGGCTCCCAATTTTAAAAAAGGTAATTGCCCCTAATCCTGAAACCGGTGCTAGGGAAGTTTGTGAGTGTTTACACGGAGGACGTAATTATTGCGTCTCCATCGTTCACTCACCATGTTGAGCATTTAAGGGAGGTTTTTTCGTTATTGCAAGATGCAGGATTGTGACATTAAATAAGGATAAATGTAAATTTGGGTGCGATGAATGGAAGTATTTAGGATTGATTATTAGTAAGGAAGGAATCAAAACGGATGAGACAAACGTTCGAGCCATACTCGAGATGAAACCACCACGGTACTCAAAGGAGGTGTCCAAGTTTTTGGGTATGTCCCAGTGGTACGCGAAATTTATTAAAAATTATGCTGATCTTTGTGAGCCCCTTTATAATCTTAAACGAAAATTAAAAAAATTCTTCTGATCCACTAATGCGCAGAAGGCATTCGACGCGGTCAAGGCGGAAATAACAAAGGCGTCAGTTTTAAAACTGCCGAACTTTCAAAAGCCCTTCGAATTATTTACAGATGTCAGTTCAATAGGTTTGGGAGCAGTTCTCAATCAAGAACAAAGACCAGTTATATTTGCTTCACGTACTCTGAACAACGCGGAGAGGAATTATACGGTAACCGAAAGAGAATGTCTAGCAGTAGTATGGACGTCGAACAAATTCCGAACATATTTAGAATCGATGCCAATTAAAATTATTACATATCACTCTGCTTTAACACGTTTAATGCATGGAAAAAATTTGTCCAGTAGGATGATCAGTACGGCACTCAAATTAGCGGAATATAGAATGGTAACATAGACCTGGAACTCAAAATGCGGTGGCGGATATTTTATCTAGAAACCCGGTTGAAAGTATAATGGGAGAAAAAGTTAATTGTGCAATAATCAGAGATCTAGTACTTACGTCGCGAGAACAGTTAATAACAGAGTAAAAGAATGACCCAGAATTAGGTCATATCTATAGATATTTAGAAACCCGGAAGATAACTCTGTTAATGCGACGATATGTGAGAATTGGTCCTGCGACTTCCGTCTAATTGAAGGCTTTTTTTTTATGCGAAACACGCAACGTCGTTAGGTGAAATGCGTGTATACATTCCAAAAATTTAAGAAATGAAACTTACGCGAATTCCCCGACAAGCCAATGCAGGTTATTTTGGCAGATTTAAAACTTATCATAAAATTCGCGACGTTTGTTATTTTCCGTATATCAGAAAATTTATTGATCAATATGTCTCTACATGCCACAGGAGCCAAGTTAATAATTATAAAAATGCGTTACCAGCTGGTCGATTAAATCCGATTGTATCAAATTATCCAAATGAGATAGTTACATTAGATTTGTTAGGTCCGTATCCTACATCGAGTGAGACAAAATGATATTTTTTAGAAATTACCGATCATTTCAGCAAAGGGGAAAATTAAACCCTCTTAAAAGGCCTGGGCTCGTATAATAGGGATTTTTTTTTAAAATTTATACGCGTTTTGGGCCCAATAAAATTAATAAGTGATAACGGTCCCCAATTTATATCCGAAATTTTTGAACATTTAAGTGAAAGATTAGGCATAAGGCATGTGAAGACTGTTGCATATAGACCTCAGGCAAATAGAACCGAACGCGTAAATCGCGATCTTTTTAGAGTTTAGATTAACGTCTTGGGGAAATGGGTCAGAACTGACCCTCCTTCCCCTATCTGAATGATTAATGTGCCTTGAGTGGGAAACATGACTGAAAGTTTCCTGGAGTATAGGCTGGCATGCGATTGGCTGGGTGGAAAGGACACGGGATGACGTCAGAGTCTTGGGCAATCCTCCTGTTTCGGCAGTGAAGAAAATGATTGATGGATGCAGGAACTGAATTTTGGTAGGTGGAACTGATGTATGGATGGATGAAGTAAGTGAGAATTAACTCTCTGTTTGGCTGCCCTGAGAAATTTAAAAATTAAAGAGAGGTGGGAGGCCCTGGTGGGTGCAGCAGAAAGAATTTAAAAATAAAAAAGAGATAAAAGTAAAATCAGATGAAATAAAACATATAAATTAAGCTATTATGGTTCACTCACTATTAGTGAATGAACAAGAAAAAAGATTAGGGGGGATTATATGAGTCAAGGAGAATTCTCCTTGGCCTCTTAATTTTATCATCCAGATTATAATTTTGACTGTCAATTAGATTTAAATTATTGGTAAATGGGATATCATTAAAAAATTTTCTGGCGAGATTTTGAATGTAGGATTTAAAAGCAGGGATTTTTAAATCCCTGTAAATTAAAGAATTTCTAACGTATCTGCCAGGTCTGACTATGGTTCTAATGAGTGAGTTTTGAGCCACTTCAAGAATTTTAATATTGGAATCTGCTGCATAGCCCCACACAGGAGCGGCGTAACTAAGTATGGGCCGCAAGACGGCAGTGTAGAGAAGTACCTTGTTTGAGATAGTCATTTCAGAATTCCGGTTAATTAGGGGGTAAATTAGTCTAAGCGCGCACCGGAATTTATTTCGTGCGTGTAAGATGTGTTGTTTCCAGATGAGTTTATGGTCCAACATGACGCCTAAATACTTAGTACTCTGAGACCAGTGAAGTTGGATAGAGTAAAGTGGGTGGAGTGCAAGATTTTCTCCTCCTGGTAAAAAGAACAGCAACAGTTTTGTCGACATTAATTTTTATTTTCCAGTCATTAAAAAATTTTTCCAGGAGAGAGAGATGCCTGTTTAACGCGAGAGTGATAGTGTTATGATTTTTAAAACAGGCAGTGATACAAGTGTCATCTGCGTAGAGGTTTAACATTGTTTGTGGGTGTGTTGGCATGTCGTTGATGTAGAGATTGAATAAAATTGGTCCTAATAAGGAACCTTGCGGGCAACCTATGTTTATGAAATGGGTGTCTGAGAGAGTGTTATTAACTCTGACCTGATAATATCTATTGACGAGATAGGAATTTATGATATGAATGAGAGAGGGAGGGAAGTTATAATTGATCAGTTTGTAAATGAGCCCACTGATCCAGACACGATCGAAAGCTTTCTGAATATCCAGGAAGACAGCTCCGGTGGATCTGCCCCTCTGGAATCCAGAAGAGATTTTTTCTGTAATCCTTAGCAGTGGGTGATTAGTTGAAAGTTTTTTAGTGAAGCCATATTGATTAGGGTTAATAATATTAGAGTCAGAGAGGAAAGTATTGATCCTATTTAGAATGATGTGCTCAGCAATCTTACTGAGCGAAGATAAGAGGGAAATTGGACGAAAACTTTGAGGGAGATTACTAGGTTTACCAGGTTTTTTAATCGGTAAAATAATTGCAGTTTTCCATTTTACTGGAAAATGCCTAAGAAATAGGATCCTGCAAATGATTGCAAATTATGTAAATGATCAACACGATACTTGGGACTAATTCTTACGTGAGTTTGCTTACGCTATTCGTACAGCAGTGAATGAAACGACAGGAAAAACCCCTGAGGAATTATTTTTGGGTCGAAAGTTGATTACCCCATTTCAAAAATTAGTAATGGTTTCGGACGGAACAAAATTTGCAGTAAGAAATATTAAGAAATTGTTTGAAGCTAGAATAAAACAAAACTAAAACATGAAAGATGGGAAAAATATTATAATAGACGCAGGCGGGATGTACAAATTAAGGTAGATGACTGGGTTTTATTAGAGACACACCCTTTAAGTTCAGCAGCTAATAAAATTTGCGCCTAATTCAAGCAAAAATTTGAAGGTCCGTATAGAGTGTTAGAAGTAAGAAATAATAATAATAATATTGTAATATGGAAGTCAGGAAAAAGATTAACTGTTAACGTTGATTAAATAAGAATATATCGTCATAGGAAATGTGACGAGGTCGAGTTAGGAACAGGTAGCCCAGATAGTATTAGTTCACGTCAGGAAACGAGTAGTTCGGAAAACGTACAAAGATCAAATGAGTCGCAATATGGGAAGAAGAAAGGGTCTGCGGTAAAGCGTGAGTTAGAGGAAAAGGGATAAATCTCAAGTCAAATCCCGTAGAAAACACAGATAGGGCCGATAAGCGCGGATCACTTATCAGATCACTACCTGGATCTTTTTCCAGTAATAAGACAAGAATTAAAGGAAAGCGACAGGATAGAGTAGGACATAAACGATCGCATGGATCTTGGTCAAGTGGACCACAAAAGAAAGTCGCAGAAACGCGGACCCAATAAAATAAAAGACCATTGTCATCAGATAATATTTCTATAAGTAGGAAAAAGAACCGAAAGGAAGTTGTTCAAGATAGAGAGAACTACAACTTGAGACCCAAAAAAAAGGATCAGGAGTCCCGACCGGCCAATGGAGCAAAAAACAAGTCAGCTAGGGAAAAACCGAAGAGAAACTACAAAAACCCAACATCAGGAACATATGGGATCAAAGAGCACCCGAGGAATGAGAAGAGGAGCAAAAGAAACAGCACTTTGTAAATGGAAGCCCTAGTAGGAGACAAGCCATAAAAATCAGGTTGTATTGTTTATTTTTATGTTCTTCCAACAAGTGGTGGGAAGAATTTTGAAAAAAGGAAGTCTGGGGCGGTGTTTAAAAATTATAACCAAGCAAAAGTTGCCTACAATGAGTGTTATATAAACTTTTACTTTGGAAAAATTTTTTTTAAATTGATGGAAAAAAAATTGCAATCATGCATTTGTTTACTTGTGTATGCCCGGGTTGAGATGCGCGACAATTCCCTTTTGGTTATTTGTTTTAATGATCTAAAAAAATGTTTGTAATTTTATATATAGTGTGTATATATATATTGTTATATTAATGTCATCGGGCCCAAAAGGAAACCGGCGTAGTCAGGCACTAACAATAACTTTAACAGCACTGGGACTCTTTGGGGAGTTTAACGGAACCAGATGCGGTGTACATAAAATTTTGTTGAAATTTTAAAAAGTGATATATAATTAAAAATTTGGAAACATACTGGTATTATGTGAATATAGATTTTGCCAAGTAACAAAAGGTTTTTTTTTCCAGGGTGACAGACCCTAAATTTCCCATTATCCTCAACTTGGAGAAGAAAATCCGGGGCCCAAGTCTCTTTGTAATATGGGATGGAACAACAATGGAAGATAAAGAAAGTAGTTTAAGTAAATATTAAGTATTTAAAGATTTAAAGTTATTAAAGGGGTATGGACCTCGTTTTTTCTATCCCAAATCAAGGATAGTTTTTTCCCGGGCCCCGCTCCAAATGAGGTATACCCACAAAGTAAAAATGTGAATATACCATGATTAAAATGCAAACGTTAATGTTGGTCTAGTTAATGTTTGGCTAGCGGTCCTTTTCTAACATAACCCTTGGGGTTTTTTGAAAGCCAAGATTAAAGGGAAATCTTTTCCCAAACCCCAAAACCAAGAAGTGAAACCGAAAGTATAGATGCAAAAAAATAGCCTTTAAAAAAGGGCAGAAGTTTTAGAAGCGGATGGGAATTTAAGGGAAAATTCAGTTTGAAACAGGTAGAAGTGTAAATTGGCGGCCTACCCAAGAATCACGGGAATCAGCATTACTACAAGGGGCAAATTTTTATTCACCGAGCCTAACAGCCATTAAGGTGTTTTAACTGTTGTTGGGAAATTTAAGGTAGGAAGAATTTTCCGAATTCGAAATATTATTAGGGTTGGGGGAGGCGGATAATTTAATTATTTAGATAAGTGATCCAATTGCGCGATCTGTGTTAACTACGGCTACGTGTTTTGGTTTTTTTCTCACATAATATAAGTTTGTTCAATATATAAGTAATTTAAGTTAAACTTTTAAAGTCATTAAGAATTCTAAAATGTTCTTCATTTCGAAAAATCCCCACCTCTAACTTCCTGACCCAAACGATATGGTCGACCATTCACAAATTTCCCCAGTCTTGTTACGTTGTAAACGTCATCTCGGGAGAAACCCTTTCCCCAATGCAGCAAAAATTTTCCCAAATTTTGGAGCAAATTTCCCTATTTCTCGTTAAGTTCCAGAACTTTTGAAACAGAGCCTGAAAGGGTCCCTTTTTTTTTGGGAAAACCACGGAGGGGGAGATAAGAACAACATCGTTTGTTTCCCCTCAGGGTTTTTCCTTTTTTCATTTGTCGGGAAAATGATGAAATTAGGAATTTACCAAACCCTTAAGATGATCGATTGACGGAGATGTTAAAAACGTCTTTCGGTCTTCCCCTGATGAAAATAAAAAGGGAACAAACCCGGATCTGTTTCAGGAAGTGATGAAATAAATCGTCAAATTTTAAAAGTATTTGTTTAACATACGGGGAATTATTAAACGACAAGACAGTTTGAATAAATAGAAATATAAATTATTTATTCGAAAACAATTAACAAAAAATTTAAAAAATAATGGTATTTTTTGAGGTAACATCTTTCCCCCTCAGTTGCTTACACACAAAAAATATCAACCATGTTAATCCTATTCCATTTTTAAAATATGGGGTTGATATTTGGGGGATCGAAGTAGTATCTGTTTGGTTAGGAAGAAAAGGACTCGACCCACCCCCGGGCAGCATTTTACCAATGAAATCCCGACTAGTTAATTTTATATTTATGAAACAGTTCAGGGGTTTGATGAAATCATTACTTTTATCAAAAAAAAAAACGTTTTTTAACATCTTCCGTCAGTTTTAAAATCCCAGGGATTTTTGGAAAAACTTAATTTCGTCATTTCTCTGGGCATATACACCCCCCCTTTAAAAAAATGACCTAATATTCCGCGCAGTGTTTTCCAAATCACACAACTGAAATTCCCAAATATCCTGACCTTGGGGTATTCCCCCTCACTTTTGGGCCAACCGGAAAAACCCGTTGAGTATTGCATGTTTAAAAAGGGATTCAATATAGTTGCCAAGAAAAAAAAGGTCCGGTTTTTGACGCCCGGGTAAAAACGGGCGGATTTGGGGGTTCTACTGTATTTAGAAAAAAGGAAATACTATGTATTCATAATAAATAGTTTTTTTTGTTATTTATTCAGAATATTAACACCAATTTAGAGATTCATTATTTCTGAGCTAGTCATTTAAATCCTCTCCTTCAAGTTTTTACCTTAAAATTTTACTCAAGAGAGTTGAAAACTTTAAAACTCAAAATAAAATATATATATTTATATATCATTTATAAATTTTAAAAAAATACTTTATACAGGTGGACAAATATAAAAATTTAGAGGGTAAAAAAACATGTGAATTAAAATTTAATGGCCTCTATGTATTTTCATGTAAACAACAAAGATAATGTTTTATCAAATTTTAAAAAAATAGCCCTTTGGCGTTCCTTCATACAATTTTGTATGAATATATTATTTACCTTATTCCGCTATTGCATATTTATAAATTTCTTTATCTTTTTTTTTCAAATTGCATTTAAAAATTATAAATTTTAAATTATATCTCAATTTAAATTATTATTGGATTATGTTGCAATTATAAATATATTCTCATAAGTAGTTGTGTTATTGCTGATCAAAGTATCAAAAAGCCATTTCTTAAAAAATTCTTTTGGAATATTTAAAGTTTGTGAATTAGGTCAATAAATAGAGGTTTGTTGTTTCAATGTTAACTTTCTTTTTTAATTTATAGAGATATAAATTTAGTAGAATCATTATAAATTTATTTTCAAATAAGATTGCATGTGTGAATAGTTAAATGTTATCGAAAATATCCCGAAATGACATTTTTTTGAGGAAGCTAAGACAGAATTTTACTGGAATGAGAAATATATAATGTGTATTTTTTTATTATTATAATAACCATGAAAATACTCCAAAACACGTAAACTGTACTAGATCATGGTGCGAAATAAAGACAAGGCTGGAAAACAAATTGTACAATTGACGCAGAACAAAATGTATACAATCGAGAGGAAAAGCGATGCCTCACCATCATTGAAAGAATAATTGCTGAAGTACAATTTTTAGCCAGTCAAAACTTGGAATTCAGAGGATCTAGTAAGAAGTTGAGGTAATGATAATTTTTTAAAAACAGTTTAGATATTGGCCAAATTTGATCCAGTTATTTCAGAACACCTTAATAATGTCAGTAAATGTAAAAACAACAAAACACATACTCCACACAGCTTAGGACAGCATTTTCAAAATTAAATAATTACTAATTTATCTGAATCTATTCGTAATGAGAATGGTAATTTTTTAAAGGCAGTTTAGATATTGGAAAAATTTGATCCAGTTATTTCAGAACACCTTAATACACTGAAGTGCCACTGAATTAGGGATACCTACCTAGTAACGAGTTAGGCCTCCACTGGCTTTGATAACGGCTGCTACACGACGAAGCATAGGTTCAACAAGTTTCTGGAAACGTTCCACAGGAACGACATGCCAAATATTGGCTAAAGCTGCCCATAATTCAGTAAAGTTCGCTGGTGCTGTGTGATGGCCTTTCGCGCCTTGCTCCAAAAAAATCCAAAAGATGCTCAATAGGATTAAAGTCTGGGCTTCTAGGTGGCCAATTTGTGACAAAAAAATCAGAGGAATAATTATCCAACCAGCCAGTAGCCAACCGGGACTTATGAGAGGTACAGTTGTCTTGCTGGAAAACTATTATTGTGCGGATAAAAGAACAGCATAAGCGGACAGAGGTGATCCCCCAGCAACTCTACATACCGAATTGCATTGAGGGAGGTTGGCACACTCACCTAAGATCCCAAACAGTGCCACGAAAAAACACCCTAGACCATGATTGAGCCACCATACCCTTGAACAGTTCCAACATGGCATGCAGGATCTGTGGCTCCATGGGCCTGACGCCTTATTCTCAGCCTCCCATCGGCGTTAAGCAGTCTGAATCGAGACTCATCACTCCATGCCACTCGTTTCCAGTCCTCTACACTCCAGTCTCTTACCCAGGAAAGACGTGAAGCCCGATGGCGAGCATTAAGCAATGGTACTTTCGGAGGTCGACGGCTCCCGAAACTCGAAGTGAGAATTGCACAGTCTGTTTACTGACTGTACCACCGTTATTCAACTGGGTAGTAATCTGAGCTAATGTTTGGCTTCGCTGGCTACGTACAATAAGCCTAAGCCGTCTCTCACAATGCACTGTCAAGGCTAATTGTCATTTGCAGTTTGCCCGATGGTTAATTTTTTGTCCACTATCCATGTATTCTTGGTATACTCTTGACACTGTCGACCTTGAAAATTCTAGCTGTCTGACGATTTAGGAAATTGAATGTCCCATGCGTCACGCACCTACGATTTGTCCGTGATTGAAGGCGTCTAAATCAGGCAATTACCTATATTGACAATTCCAACAACTAATGCAAAACAACCACAGTACGTGCTATATATGCAATTACCACAGTGCCCTCACTTGTGCATAAATGATGCGCTGCGCTATACAATTTGCATGGCCTTGCTATCCCTAATTCAAAGGCACTTCAGTGTAATATCAGTAAATGCAAAAATAACAAAACACGTATTCCTCACTACTTAGGACAGCATTTTCAAAATGAAATAATTACTATTTTAGCCGAATCCATTCATAATGAGATAACACGCATTGTCAAAAAAGCAAAATATTACACTATATAATTCTTGACTCTACACCAGATATTAGTCACATAGAACAAATATAGTTTGTTATTAGATGTGTGAGCACTACTGATGGTAAGGTATATATTTTAGAATTTTTTCTAGGAATTTTTAGGAATACTTCACAAGAAAGGCTTTCAGATATGGAAACATTCTCAAATGAATCCGAAATTTTTGAAAAAATTCATTGACAAATTTGCTTCTCAGAATGCCAGAAAAGTTATTTTATAATTAATTACTAAGCATAGAAGGACTGATTTATATACTTTGTGTTTCTCGAGATTTATGTGCTTTAGTACTTTTTTATTAAATTATATTTTCTGAGTAAATACTGTTGTTTTGCTTTTATAATTATAAAATATCTATTTTTATTTCAAAGATAATATTTTTGCTTGTTTATTATTTTGTTAAAGTATTTTGTCACGATCATAACACATTAGCTGACCAAAAAATAAAGTTTTGCACTTCAAATTTCGTTTGCATTTTTATTAATATGTTTTACTTTTTACTGTTATACAAATAGACGAGTTTCTAACCTCAATATATAAGTATTAAATAAGTAATTAAATATATGAGTAATGTAATAAGTAATTAAATATATAAGTATTATAATAAGTAAGTAAATATGTAAGTATTATAATAAGTAAGCATGCACATATTACAATAAGTATAATTAAATATATATTAAATATAAGTATTAATCAAAATATGAAAACTTCTGTAGATGGGCGGCACATTAGGTCTCTCGAACGTGGGCGGCCATCACCCTAGAATCGGCCCTGGGTAGAAGAGCACTCTGTAGAGCACGTTGTGTGAGGCGCAACAGCAGTGTGAGGGTGACCGTTAACCTGTTAGAGGACTTCCCCCTTGAATGCTGTTCATGAATGGCAAGTGCGATGGGTTGAATTACCAGACGTACAAATTTATAGTCAGTGTGTTTGGGATAACCCCACGAGAGGGCTCCTGCTCTCATAGGAAATTGCTCCCCAGACCAGGTGTAGGTCCAGTGTGTCTATGCCATAGACAGTTTAGTTGCAGGCGTTCCCCTGGCCTCCTTCTGACACACGACCATTACTAACGCCAAGTGAGAACATGCTTTTATCAGAAAACACAACAGATCAAACATTCCATCCTCCAATGAGCTCTGGCTGGACACCACTGGCGTCGCAAACGGCAATGGATTGGAGTCAGTGGAATACATGCTACAGGGCACCTGGGTTGGAGCTGTCCTTGAAGTAACCAATTTCTCACAGTTCGTTGTGTCACTGTGGTACCAACTGCAACTTGAATTTCCGCTGCAGACGCAGTACGATGTGCCACAGCCAGTAGCGCACACAGGAATTTTTCAAGGGGGTCCGGGTCAAAAGTTCACCATTCTTGTATCATGCTCCTTTGATTTTGTCGATTTTCGAACAAAACACAGTAAAAACTAATTATTGAATAAATAATTAGCATTAATTAATAAAATTAATCATTAATAACAAATACTTAACTAAATTTTACGTACTATATACTTAGAATTATAATCAATCGGAAAAAAATCAAGGGCTTTGGGGGCGTCCGGACCCCCAGGAGCGCCACTGGCCACAGCCGTACGCCAAATACGGCGGTCTTCCCTCTTAGTAATGACACGTGGCCGCCCCGAACCCGGTCTTCTGGAGACAGTGTCATTCCTTGACACTTCGCCTAATAATCATGCACATTGGATACATTCCGGTCAAATCCTTCTGCAATATTGCGGAAAGAAAATCTACCTTCTCGTAGCCCTATTACAAGACCTCGTTCAAACTCGGTAAGCTTTTTCGTCTTCTTGAAGGCCTTCTTAGCTAATATAAATGCAATGCGTCAAATTCCACAGATAAATAACACTCAAGAACTTTACAGCACGCATTTAAAGTAACCCTGATTTATGTGTGCAAGTTCTAAGTGGCTCTACTAGCACCACATTTAAGCGCAGAATTTGAATCGAAGTCATCTTTCAGATGTATAAATATGCATACCAAATTTCGTTGATTTAACACAAGTCTTTCTTGGTGTTGGGATTTTTTTCAAGTCAGTGTATATAAGAAAAGAGTTGCTCACACATGGAAACAATATTAACACCTGTTTCGAAGCTAAATATCTAAGTAAAAAGCTGTAGCGAGATCAATAATCGTCCAAGGTCGACTAAGAGTGCAACGGCAAAAGAGAATACTTAAAAATGCGATTTCGAACATGTAGGTTCTAAAATTAAAAAATCCTCGACAATCCCGGTCGTATGTTATAACCTTATATACATATTTCAATTTAATCTAGAAATACACATAAAAAAGTACGTATCAAAGATAAGTCCTAATAATGGGTAGTAGTGAGAGATCACTCTTATAATAAAAGCAGACATACAAGAATATTAGATATATATTTAAACAGAAGAAATTAGTTATACAAAACCTAATGGGGATTCTGGATTGCAGAAAATTTTGCACTAAAACATCTACAATCTAAATAAAAAGTATATATTCAAAATATTATTAGACTTAAAAACTTGGAAATGATTATTGGAAACCACACTAGTCACCTCACTAATTCTAAAAGCCCAAATCCTACCAAAAAGTACTGTTCACGGGCTGAAACTAAGAAATGCTAATTAAATAATATATATGCGAAACTAGAAGAAATAATTTAAAGAACAGATGAAGAATAATCGAGAATAATTATTTTCCATAAGTAACAAAAATATCATATGACAATCAAATCATAATGAAATGTTTATCAAATGGTAATGAAATAGTACTTATTTCATTCACTTGTAACAACTACTTAAATGAAATCCTATTGCATAGTATAAATTCGATTGTTAATTTAGAAGAAATTGTGAAAATATATATTTATTTTTTTCTTTTCCAAATATTCAGGATGAAAATTATTTCCCCCCTGAATTTACTGATTACAATAATTGAAATTACTCAATAAAAGTGAGCCTCCATTTAGTTATCTTATTCCACAAAAAACTAAGTAAAATAATTTTATTTAAATATTTTTTTAAAATTTTATTCGATTCCTTCGACACTAACAAGACAAATTAATAAATATTAAAATACTGTTAAATTCAGATTAAAATATTTTAAAATTTACTCATTTTATTCATAAAAATTAGAGAGTAGCCCAGTTAGTTTTAGTAAACATTCCAAAAGGGGTGACATATTTAAAAAAAATTCTAACAGTTACTTGTAAATTAATTGATCCACGCGAGACTCCCTTCCAGCAAAAGTGCATTACTTATGCAATCAAATATATTAAAAAAAAATGACTCCAAATTTTGAAGGAAATGGAGGTACAATACCTGTATTGTAATCTAACATGTCAGCAAGAAGAGGAATAAAAAATATTGGGGACGTCTGCAAGATTAATACAAGACAATATATTCTTGGTAAAGTGCACTTTAGCAGCTATTTCACGAGAAAGTAAGTCATCTCTATGAACAGTAGCAAGCTTCACGAGTATAAGAATTATTTCAAAACTGTATTCATTACATTTCTTTTTCGTGCAGCACTCATCGTCAGTAAAGAGCAAACCCACAACAGTCACTCACCCAAAACGATGCACACGATTCAAATGAAATTTTCAAAAATAAAAGCACAAACTTTTAATCAAATTGTGAATTGACGAGTTTAAAATGATAAAAATAGGAATTCATTCATTTACAGCTGAATTCATACCAATTTTATAATCATGGAGATAAAAATTCAAATAATGTGCAAGATATTACAATTAATATCGACTGAATTATTTAAAAAAAAACATCCAGAATTTCACTGAATATTGGATAAATATTAAAAAAAATTATCCATACACTTTTATTTAAATTTCGTGTTTCACTATTGCAACAAAAATAATAATATAATCCCCATTCCCATTTTTCTATACATTTATTAAGCAGCAGATTTTTAAAGCAATCAAAATGTAAGCACCAAACACTTATTTGTACGTGGTAGAAATAGGACATACATTTGACATCCTGGAAAATCCAACAATTCCGATTGGATAAAAAAGATGAACTATTAAACAATTCAATATTCATTAAAGGTTTCTGAAAAAAAGTTGTTTGATTAAAACATATTTGCAATATTTTCATCACATGAACTTTGTCAAGCAATAAACAATTCTGTCACAGAAATTTCATGCATTTATGTTCTTGAACAATGTAAGTACATAAAAGGCAAAAAGCACAACTTTTTTTTCGGAGAAATTTCAGCTTTGCAATATATATCTTTAAATCCAATATATTAAGGATTGTTTTTACTGCCAAGTTTATCTCAAAAGTAGTCAAGCAAATGCTTAAATATTTCAAATACTTAATTTATTTACAATCAGAAAATTGTAAGAAAAATTTTCATTACCTATCATGACTCAAAGGTAATGGCAAATAGGGTAAACTAATTTTTTTCCAAAAAATGCTTTATTGATACACCTGAAGATTTTGTCTCTATTTGGATTATAAAATTGTATTCAAATTTATTATACTATAAGAAAATGGGAGCATATTTCTGATCTTTTAATTTACTTAACAATTATTTACCTTGATAAAAATGATAATAACTGATTCTTCACTTATGTTTTAGAATTCGATAAAAATGAAATGATCTGTTCCAAGTAGAGAACGAGGAAATGTTCTTTCCCAATGGTTAAAAAAAGAACAATACACATTAATTTGTTGATGAGTTTAAGCTGTTATCTATTAGGATGTGTACTGGGTAAATTTTAAGAATATTTAAATTAGAAAATATAAATCCAAATAAATGTTTTATTTTATAGAATGTGTTGTAATGGGTATCCTCACTGTCTATTTTCAAATTACAAAGTTTCTTAATAAAGTAAGATATCGTAATTATTCTTTTACGCACATTACATACAGTTGATAAGTTTTATACACATTTTTAGTAACTCTTTTTTTGGAGGGGGCTGTTCAAAATAATTTTTTCCTTACAAACATTGTTAGCAGTTAACTAATTGTTAAGCTGGGGTCACAGTGGGAGTATAATTAAAGGTTACATATGAAGAGTGACTATACACAACACAGTTACATAGTTTAATGTCTGGCTGCCACAATGTGTGAGTGAAAACCTAGATTTATTGATCAAAACTAGTTATTGGAAATAATTTAAGAAAAACATAATTTAAAAAAGCAGTTTCTTATGTCTAAAGCTCTGTACAAAAAAAGTACATGATACTTTTGTAATATTCAAATTCCAATTTTGAAGTTTTTCCTCAGATATAAACAAGTAATAAAAAAAAAAATAGATCAATTCCATTTTCCTTTCTATATAGGGTGTTGAACTATTATTTTTGTTTGTTACTATTTATTCATTAATTAAATTTAATTATTACAATAAAATAATATAGTAAAAAGAAATCACTTTCTCATAATTCGATCACACGACCTTTGGATTAGAAGACAAACACGCTATCCATTGCGCTACAAGGACACAGCAAGCGATTTTTCTTTTTAGATATAGGGTTGGACTAATTAATTAATTAAATAGAATTAACAAATTAATATTTTTAAAAAACTGTATTAACATGAAGTGTCCTCCACTACAAGTTAAAAAAAATTTATCTGAACTTGAGTGGATGAATAAAAAGTACTTTATTAATTACTAGCTGTACCCTGCCACGCTTTGCTGTGGCTCAGTCTGGTTAATGAGAAAACACATGTTTTCGGTATATTTAAACATTTGTATTGGAAGTATGATTTTTTTTATAAAAAAAATGTATAAATATATTTACACAAAACTTTCCTTAGCTGATATCATTTGTAATTTTTAAACCAAATATTTGTAGTTATTACAGTTTATTTTGTTCTTATGCTATGAACCTAAATTTATTTACATTGTCTTCATAGTGGAGACTTCAAGTTTGAAGATAAATTTTAAATGGCTCCACTCGGGATTCCTCGAGGGCAATGGTTATTTTTTACAGAGCTTATGAATATTTCTTTTAAAACCAGAGGTATGTTCACAAATGCAAAATTTTTAAAAACCCGCCTTTTGGGGGAGCATGAATTGTATTTCCTGATGTTATATGGGAAATTTTTTGATTCCAAAAGTATTTTCCAAGGGGGTTTTTAATGGTCAGGTTTCTCCAAGTAGGGGAATTTTAAATTTTTTTTTCAGGGGTAAAAACCATTCCTTTTTTTTTCCCCCTTTAAAATTTTAAACATTGCAATAAGGATAATTTATTCATTGTGTTGATGAGAACATGCTGGCTCAACCTAAAATTCCCCAAATTAAGGTTGTATTGAATGAAAGGGATAGTAAAGGGTTTTCCCTCAACAAATGTCATGTTTGAGACTGATGTGTTTTTTCCCCTGGTTAGACATCTTTCCAACCATTCGCAACCCTACTGTTTTCCCTTTTGCGGGAGAGCAAAGAAGATTTTGATGTTGAAGACCCCAATATTTTGTCCCCAAATGCATCCCCCCAAATTAGGGCATGTTACCTGCTGCCCCAGCATGCTTTTTGGTCTTTCCCCTTTGTCTGTTTTTCCCTTTGTTGATCCCCCGCCTGCTCAGTTTGAAGGCAGTTACCCCCCCGTTGCACTATTTTTCCCTTTTGGTAAAAGGGGATTTTAGGGCTTGTTTTCCTGCAAGCCATAATTTTTATGTAGTGAAGCCAATTAATTGACTGTACACGTTTAAAAAAGTTAAAACAAAAAAAAAATATTAAATTTCAAAACACAAAAAAAAAAATCAGGAACAAAAAAGAAAGAGAAAAAAAAAAAACACTACTAAAATATTTAATTTTAAAACCCAATCAATTGAACAGCTCAATTAAAAATGAGAGGCTAAGATATTTTTCAAATTAACAATTCAATTAGTTTTTAATTAAAGAATTTTTAAACCAACACATTTAAGGGCCTATTTTTTAAAATTTTGTTTTTCCCCTAGACACCAATCCCTTTATACAAAAGTGTATAACACCCCCCATAAATTTTTAATCTTATTTTTGTGTTAAAAGTGCACGCTAAAAGCCGGATTTTATGGTATTTGTTTTCTGGATTTAAAATTCAGCATCCCCCCAGCCAAATAGTTTAGGGAACCCCACATCCTTTTCCACCAAATGTGATTTTTTTCAAAAAAAACAAAAGCTGGAATTTTTTGTTTAGATATTTAAGGAAAAAAAGAAGACCAATTCCGAAAGGTGTAATACAAAGTACTGCAAAGGGTTTCAGAGCAGATTCCAATAATTGGGATTTTTGAAAAAACCTTGATGTTCCGCATAAAATTGTGACATTATTGACACTTTTATGAAGTTTATTTTTAAAAAATGAGAAAAAAAAAAAAACAACATATTATGGAACATGGATTTTACTTTTTTAAAATTTTTAGTTGCCACTTTTAACAAATTTCAGATTTACCATCGAAATTTGAAAGTCACCATGGTAATCATAGTAAATTTCCGGGCAAAACCCCCCCCATTTCGTAGATGGGCCGGGTTTTGGGTTAAAGTTTATGAAGTTTTTTTTTCCGGGGATGAAACATAAATAAAGATGTAAATATAGCTGAGTGATTGCCATATAGTGGTCAATCCTATTAGAGGTTCAAAAAAAATTATGAAGTTATACGTGGGGGTGGTTCACGGGTTGAAGGTTAAAAACTGCTGTTGTAGGCAAAAAGAGAAAATTTTGATCTGCACAAAGAATTTAAAGCAACAAAAATGTCTACCCATATAAGCACTGAAAAATTTAAACCCCTTTTAAACCCCTCGGAGCCATTTGCTTTTTTTTAAACCTTGGCCCCCTCACCTATGGAGACAATGTAAATTTTTTAGATTCATAACATGGAAAAAAAAACCATAATAACCTTGAGTTTTCCGTTAAATTACAAATAAAATCTGTTTAAAAAAAGTTTTTTTTTTTGGTATATTTAACTTTTATTTTTTTATAAAAAAAATCATACCAAAGGGGCAAGCGGAAAAAGATATTAAAAAATTGTGATTTTTTTTTTCTTTTTTTTTAAAATAAACTGACCCCGGGAATGAATGGCTGAGTACAGCTAGGTATAAAAAAACAAAGTTTTAAAAAAAGCTAAAAAAAAATTAAAGTTCAACATTTTGATAAAATCAACAAAAACATTTTTCAAAAAAAAGGGTTTTCGTTACAACTAAAAGTAAACCCCCAATTTTGTATGTGTCTTTAAACGGTGAATTGGAAACCCATGTGCCCCCCTTTCAGATAATGTTCCCAATACCCCGGTTTTGATAAATACATAAATCCCAAAAAACGAACGCAAAATATATATCAAAAATTTTAACTTTCCCCCAGTTGTATTTTGCAGTAACACCAAATAATATTTTGAAATTACACATAATTTGATCCTTGGGGAGTCTTTAAAGTTATTGCCCCAACTTTTTAGAAATTTCAACAACTACTTAGTGGAAAAAATTTTTTCAGTCAAGAGCAAAAAAAAAATTGTGTATAATCAAATAGAATGGTTTTTACCTTTTTTGAATGCATATTAGCATTTGGGTGATAACCCCTTTGATTTTTGGTAAAAGTCACTAAAAAAAAACATGGGGAAAAAAATAAAAATTAAAATATAATTTTAATTTTAGGGTCACTGGAGAAAAATTAAAAAAAGGTGGAGGATTTCAACCGGACGCTTTCTTGTTTTGGAGAGAGATTTTGGGAAAACACACCAAACAGATTTAGCATTTCAAAATTTAAATTAGTTTTTTTTATATATAAAATTTGTCCAAAAAAAATATCCCAAGCTTAAAAAAAAAATTCAAAAACGAAATAAAATACTAACGTTAATTGACAAAAAAGAACTGAACTATCTTTTTTCATTGAGGAAATAATTCCCAAAAAAGATTTTAAAACTTAACATTTTTTTTTCAGCCATCTGTCTGTTTTGCCGCCCTGATGCCTATTCCAAATTGACATGGAACTATCCTCGACTGGTTTTTTTATGGTCAAATATGATGACCTAAGTTCGGGTTTTTCTTAACAATTTTATATACTTAAAACCCAAACGACCCTAAAAAAAGGGTTAAAAAAAAATCATATGAAATTTCAAAAAGGCTTTTTAGTGGCCCCTTGTATCCAAATTCCCTTTGGGGGGCCCTTTTTAAAATATAGACCAAAGTTATGGGACCATAATAACTTGGGGGGTATTCCGTTTAAAAAAAAATATTTATAAAAATAAAATGAGTTTTTTCTTTTCTTTCTTTTAATTAGACTGGGGCCCTAGGCATTTTGGTTTAGTTCAGCTTTAAAAAGTTAAAAGCTATGTTAAAGCTTAAGTAAAAAACTTTAAATGCTAAAAAAACTAAAAATTAAAGGGGTTTAACCCTTTTGATAAGATCAAACTGTTCCAAAGGTACTATTACAACTATGTCAACCCCCATTTTGTATGTGGCATTTTTTCGGGAAATTTGGGAAGCCCTGTGTTTCTTTCATATAATGTTTCCTACGGTTTCGATAATATATAAATATCAAGAAACACAAAAAAATACATAAAAAACTTAATGATCCCATTTTTTATTTCAGAGTAAAAATCAAATAAAATGTTGAAAAATTAAAAAAAAAATAGATCCCCCAGGGGAGCCCAAGTTATTGCTCCAACTTTTTTGAAATTTCCCAAAAACTACCAGAGGAAAAAATTTATAGGCAAGAGCAAAAAAAATTATTGTGTACAAAAAAGTCATAGAATGTTTTTCCTTTTGTGAATGCATGTTGTAGCTTTTTTGGGGATGTTTTTTTATTTTTGGTAAAAAAGGGGCCCAAAAAACATAAGAACGAAAAAAAAAAAAATTATACATTAATTTAGTTTAGGATCACTGAAGAAAGATAAAATAGAAAGATTTTTTAATCGGTACAGTATTCCCTTTTTTGGAGAGATTTTTTAAAACATGCCAAAAGTCTATAGATAAAACTAAAATTAGTATTTTAAAAATAAAAAGTATCCAAAAAAAAAAAATATCCCGAGCTTAAAAATAAATTGATAAACAAAAAAACAATACTAAAGCTAATTGACATAAAAAGAACTGAACTAACTTGGGTCAATCATAAAACATAATTTGAAAAAAATCAACTTCCTTCCCCCAAATTTGGGTTCCCCCATTTTTGAACCACCCGTTTTGCTTGTTCGTTTATGTTTTTTCCAATTTGACGTGGAATTATCCCTTCCACTGCTTTTGGGTGACCTGTTCGATTTTTTCAAAGTTTTTGGGGACCGAAACCGGGTTAACGCAACTTAAAAATTTAAAAACAAATGAAATTGCAAACAGCTCTTTGGGGGCCCCCCGTATCCAAATTCCTTTTGTGGCCTTTCTTGGGTAAAAAAAAGTGAAAAATTTCAATCGGAAGCTACTTCCCCATTTGTGGAGATCACGCGGCCAGTCTCGAGGGTTTTCAAAACTGTAAAATATTTTTTCGGAAAAAAAAAGTAGAGAGTAAAGTATAAGTAGATCAAATTTGAATCTTCATTTTGCTTTTAAAAAAAGAGAAATAAATTTTGCTTAGAATTTATATAAAAAAAACACGATTTAAAAAATAACAAAATCAAAAAATCGCGCGATAATGCCATCCGATTGTTGCCAAACCAACGGAAAAAAAAATTTAAAAAGAATTGTTAAAAAAAATAATTTTGAAGAAATGATTTTTTAAAAAAAAACCTAAAGTATCAAAAAAAAGAAAAAAGATAAATATAAATAATCAACGGACATAACTATAGTAAAATATGTATTAATCACAAAACAATGCGTGTAAAGTATAAATTTCGCATTTAAAAAGAATCGTGACATCCTATGACGTCATAACATGGAAAACATTTAAAAAATTTTAAATTTTAAGAAATTTTAAAGGGAAATTTCGAAATAATAAGTATCTAAGAACCCGTCCGGGTTCAAATGCAAAAGTTTTGCCAAAATTTCGTAAAAACCAGTGGGGGTTTGAGATTAGCGGGTTTTAACAAACACACATTACATTTTTTTTTATATAATTTTTTTGAAAAAAATATATATAATATATATATATATATAGGGAGAGTGAGAAATAATAGTAGGAATTGAAAAATTTTTTCTCTTTAAAAAATTAAAAGCAGGTTCTTAACATAAAAGAGTCAATTTTTTTCATGAAAATAATTTATTTAAGTAACATATACCTATACTATGGGAGATTCTAAAAATAATATGTCTATTTAAATCTTCAAATAAAATAAATGAAATATATGCAATTGAAATAAAAAAAAATTGCATATTGTAAAATCCCAACACACCCTCTATTAAGGATACACTAATCTCCAACATACAATTTAATATGGTTTTTTTTTTAAAATTTTTTTATTCCTTTTAAAACACACCCCCGATTTCCCCATTTTTTTTAACGTGAATTAATTTTTTTAAGTTTACTTTTTTCTTCCAAAACATACTAAAAAACATAGAGAGATTTCATTTATTTGAAGATTATTCTCAATTTAATATTTTTTTTACTTAGATACATGGTAGTTCAATCAAGAGGTAAATTTACCTATATATATATATAACCTTGATTATAAATCTCTTGAATATAACATTTTCAGAAAGACGGTAATTTAAAACAGATCCCATTCTGATTTATATTGGATAATGAAAAATTTTCATGAATTACTTATTATAAATAATGAGCAGAATTTCCTTTTATATACAATGAAGTTCTAAAACTCAATAAAAAGTGCAATCAACAGATGAGAAAAATAATTATTATTTTTAAAAAAAAACTTATACTAATACAAATATATACAGTGGCTATTTAAATAATTTCATCCAATCAACTGAAAAAACTAAAACATACTTGGTAGCACATAAGCAATTCCATTCTTTGAGCAGAATATAAATTGACTTTTCCATCATATGCCCCAGAACAAAACAAGTAGCGGTCCTAGGATAGAAGAAATATTCAAATAACAGAAAATATATCATTTCAAAACATAAATACAAGGGAAGTACAAATGATTTTAAAAAAAATCATATTTTCGAAACATGAGAAATATACCAACTTTTTTCCCCCCACAAATCGCTGCGATTGAAAAAAACATGGAAACAATGACAGAGAAGAGTTTTTTCAGTCATTTCGTTGCAACGTGCTTTTAGAAAAGAAACACCGGACAACAAGAGCATTTTGTGATGGTATCATCCATTTAACAAAGGTTGCTAGTGTAAAAAGAAAAGCAGCGGCCGGTTAAGCGTCTCTGAAGAAGCAGTGGTGCGGGTGAGGTAGAGTGTACGCAAGTCTTGAGAGTTGCCGTATGTGAACTTGGAATGCCCCAGAAAAAGGAACATTTTGTGAAAAAAATTAAATTTCATTCGTATCATTTGCAACTGATGACAAGTAAACATTAGTGCAGCGTAGAGCCAGATTATTCATTAGGCATTTGCCTATGGGGCCCCGTGCTTTTTAAGGGGCCCATAGACAATTGCATGAGCTTTAGGAGTAGTAACAAAATTATTAGGCCCCGACTGCCTAGGGGTCATTTAATCATTCTCTTTAGTTTTATGTATCACTTATTGTAATACGTGCAGTAGTTTCGACCATATCATTTTTTAAAATCAGATATATTAAATTATTTGTACTCACCCTATAGTTCCAAAACTTATAGAAAATCTTCGTGTTCAAGGGATTAAAAAAATCTTGTTTACATAAAGCTGATGAAACTTCAATAATCAATGCAATTTATATTTCAAGGTGTTTTCAATAATAAATAAAATTTGTTCGATATGCACTTGAGGTTCCCGCAGTGACTAATGTATAAAACGGAAAGGAAAAATTAACTACTTTTAAAATTCTCATTGTGAAAAATTGCAACATTTTTATTTTTCAAAATTTTCAATGCACATGAATGTTATCAAGATAATTCTTATGAAGAAAGGTTTGCGTTTGATAGATGTTATTTGCAACAAAAATATAAAAATAAGAATGAAAATAAAATTGTTGAAAAATCTTAGCTATGTTTTAGTATTATGTGGAAACATATTGACAGGCATCCAAGCATATATTATGGGATGTATATAGAATGCTTAAAAAACACTTTTATAAAGCCTAACTTTTTATAATTCTTCAATGTAACCTAATTGAACAAATGTATACAAATTTCTGAAAGCAGCCAAACGAAAATTTAGAACAAACATTTGCAAAATTTCAGTACACCCCTTTGAAATGCACGATCCTTGATTCCAGTAGAAAAGATTATTAAATAAGGATTTCCATTCAAAGTCAAATATCGATTTTTTACCTAATAAAATAGCCATTTTGAACAATTCTACTTCCCATGCACACAAAACTCAACTTAAATATTTAGCAGAAAACAACAATTGTGTACAGAACTTGAGCAAGTTTTCAGATTATTCCGAAAAAAAATCAAGAGGGTGACAACCAATTCATTCTATAGAGACACAATGTCGAATTTAAAAGTTGATGAAAGCATACTATCCAAAAATATATAAATAATTGTATGCATACATTATGGAACAACGCAGAAAGTTGACAAAGACTGGCCATGAGGATAAATCGCGAATCTCCTTTTTTTAAATTCCCGGGGTTGTTGAGATCAAGTTTTCGGATCCTCTATTTCAGCTGCTCTGGAGGATCGTCTCCAAAAAACATGATGGCGAACCAGGGACGCGCGTGCCATTATACACGCGAAAAATTTTTGGACGTCGGATCAAAATGTTTGCATTTTATTTTTCAAAGTTTACTATAAAATATTACGAACAAATGCGAGTGATCGGGGAGCACACTTGCTTGTGATGTAAAGCTTATCTACGCACAGTAAATTTCATTGACAACTGTATTTTAAAACTTCCTATTTTATATTTAGTTTTTTAACCCGGTTTTTAAACAGGGCGGAATTCGCAAAAGAACAAAAAGTGAAGTTAGTAAAAAAAATTTCAAATTTGGTGAACCGAAAACTTGGAATTATTAGAAGGGGGAAAAAAGGGGTTATTTTGTTTAAGGGTTTTTTGGGAATAGTGGTATGCAGAACATCATCTGCAAAACGCTAGTTTGAAACCTCAAAAACCCCTCCTGTAAAAAAAAGGGGAACCAAAATGACTAATTGCGGGAAAAAACCGTTTGGCAGATGACTCAAAAAGCATGATTTTTACAAAAGTAAAATTTTGGAACCCGAATATGTTTTATAAACCTTTTCCCCGAACAAAAAGTCACACTAAATTTTATTTTTTTAAATTTTGGGAATTAAAACCGAATAATAAAAATTTATAACTATTCAGGGGCAAAATTTTTTTTCCGGGAAAAAAAATTTTTGTGTTGTTCGTATTTAGTTTTATTATTTTCCCAATAATCACATCAAAATTATTTGACGACACGTCTAAACGTCATTAGACACTTCTTTGGAAAAAATGGCACCTTGATCCATAAAGGTTCACCACCCCTGCCCTAAAGCATTCAAATGGGATCAAAGCACGCTGGCCAAATCTATGCTGCAAATATTCTTCCTTTCTAGAAGCAGTATGAATGGACATTTTCTTCTGCAAAACTCAACGTTTCCCCCTCCAGGCCACATAGATGGGCCTATGGCATTTCTCAGGGGCACTCTACAAAATTAGCTCCTCTCTACGCCTCACACAATTTCACTCTCTTGAAATGGGATTCATTATTAGCGTTAAATATTCAATGGAAATCAAAAAAATTGTGTCAAATGAAAAAAGAAAGACATATATTATGATATTTTGCGCAACTACTGAAGGCGCTCCTGCAATGGTTGGCAAGGGAAGATGTAGTGAAGGAAAGAAGTATTGCATAAAACACCAGGAAAGTTAGCCAAATTTTCGTATCAGCATTTAATTTCTGCAAGGAGCATTGTTGTTAAAGTAGTTGATTTTAAAGTGTCTCGTTCTTTATTAGTACACAGACAATTCAAATCTCAACGAGAAGAAATAGAAAGTAAATATAGAGATCTATCCTTATACAACCATGTTTGTTGGCTGTCTTGAATAAGTTTGTGTCATGCATGGAGCACATTAAAATTTTTCTTAACGAGAAGGAACAATAATTTCGCGAATTGAACGATAAAAAATAGTTGTGTAAATTCGATTTTTGTGACAGATATAACAAAACATCTCAAGAACTCAAATTAGAATTGCAAAGAAAAGATCAAACAGTGCTTCAACATTTTTAATATTGACTTTGCTACAAAATTAAGTATATTTTCCGGTGACATTGTAACGGGTCTATCCGCGATTCTTCCATTAATCCTCTTGAGTAAAATTAATCTCTCTAACTGTGATTTCCGTTGAAAAACTCTCTCAGTGAAGACGAGATTTATGCCAATTAGAACTTCCATTAAAGTGTTTGAAGTAGAGTAGGCGATGATGGTTGAAAGTGGGTATATAAGCGTGCATAAGATAACGACCGGAGGTTGTACAGTTAGTCAAGTTATCTAAAGATAATCCAAGTATTGGAGTCAAGAGCGCTCCCATATTAAGATTATTTCTATGATATTTAATTGAATCCAAAGTGATTGCTCCACGGCTTTAATGTTTTCTAGCGTTATTAAGTTAAACAGACAATAAATTTGAATTACTCTTTACTCGAACCCCCAAACATCAGGGCGTTACCTACAAATATTAATGCGCTTGTAAATATGACAAAGACGAAGGAAATGTTTCCTAAAAGATGAAAATACTTTGACCTTCTTAATCAAATCAAATTGTTGAGTGAATGGAAAGTTGATAATTTTGGAATTTCACTTAGTCAACTAAAATCTTCAAAATTATGGAAAGCAAAATTTATTGAATTGCGGAAAAGTTTTGAAGATAACTCTAAAAATAAATCGAGAGCTATTTTAAATTGCTGGATATCATTGCAAGAGCGATTGACCGTAAAATCCGGGTATAACGCACTTTCATCAAGCTGCAATGTTTACTTTTTAGGTATATTCGTCGTATAACGCGCAAGCCCTTTCTTAACACGCTTTTATAAGCTTCATTTGTATGTAACGGAATTTACAGGAGCAAGTAAAAACTGTTTATTTTACTATGCACGGGAATTATTTCAATGCAATTATGAATCTAGAAGTAAAAATGATCAAGGAATTTAATTTTACGATTTATTTTTAGATTTGCGAACTAGATTATTAAGAAAATGGACTTCCTAAAAGTCGATTTCGATATTGTGGAGTCACTCATTCTGATAATTAGGCCGACTATCTGTACCCTACCACGCATTACTGTAGCTCAGTATTGGTAGAAAAAAAATATTAATGACAAAGCACTTACTTCTAACATGTTTAACCTTTTGGACGAGGTATGGTTTTTTATAAAAAAGATGTACAGTCGACTCTCGATAATTCGAACTTTCGATTATACGAACCTCTCGCTTATTCGAAGTATATGCTCAGCCCCTAGAAAAACTCTTGATATTTCGAACTAAAACCATACGTTTTGGTACTCTCAATATTTCGAAGTAAAATTTGTGGTTGGCCAGACTACAACACGCGATAATTCGAAGTTATCCTATAAAACTCTCGATAATTCGAACCTTCAATATTATGAAGTTATATTTATTTCCTGTACCGGTTTTTTTACTGAACTTATTTTCATGTTGATAGAATAACTACTTTGTTTATTATATTTCCGGTATTTTCTAAGCAGAATTTTGATTTATTCCTAAGCCATCTGTTTTTATCTTTTTCCGTTGATAACCAAGCTTTAGATGGATAAATGAAAAACTGCTTTCTTTTTTATTCACTGTGCAGTAATGAGTGATGCTGCCTTTTACAAGTATTGCACAATAATTTTGATTTGCGTTGAGTATTTATTACTAATAATGAGTCACATTTAAACAGATGTTTTTTTTTTAAAATAAAGCACTCAAACTACATCCAAGATAATTCAGCAGAATCGTTTTATGGCAGAGAATTGAAAGCGAGAAATAAAACCTTTATATAAAAATGTACGAGGCAAAGACAGGAGAGACAGGGACTTAAATTTATTCTATTATTTTTTTAGAAAAAAAGAGCGGTAATGTGCCACTATGAATTGTTCCACGTGCCATAGTTGTCGACCCCTGCTATTAAGTATACCCCGTAGCTGAGTGTGAACTGTGAATACGCCTTGTGTTCATTTTAGATTCCAAATTTTAAATTAAAAATATTATTTTACTAAAGTTGTGGTGATTTACGTTCCCTATCTGTTAATTTCGATAAACCTTGGGCCACTACTTTACACCTCACCTCAGTGTCGACTTATCACGCGAAAGAAATGACATGTCTTTTAAAAAGTACAACTGCTTAACAATTTCTGAAAAGCAAAAGGTGATAGAATCAGTTGAAGGGAGGTGAGAGGGAAGGTCGTTACCAAAGCTTTGAAATCCCCTGAGCTCGCTCTCCCTATTCTGAAGAATAAAGAAAATCTTAAGTGCATCCTGGGCG
>BMAV01004233.1:0-75794 GCA_019973955.1 Trichonephila inaurata madagascariensis | reverse complement strand
TGTTAAATTCATGTGACGTCATAGTTACATAACTGCAATTCTACGTTTTCAGGAAATCAATACATTTCGCTGTTGCTTACTTTTGTTTTTTACAGAAACTTTCTTAAAAAACTTATTTGTCGACAATAATAATGCATATAGGTAAACAAAATGCATTTGATTTAAAAATTCACATACAATGTAAGACACTTTTTAATTCTGAAAATCTTTTTGAAGAATCTTAATATTTGAATATCCTTACTCAATTACTAGATTTGCAATTTTATCTAAATTTTACAAGTAGAGCAACAAATACATGTCTAATGTCAGCTTTGAATATAATGGAGAACACGTGATTGCATTTATCACGTGGCCATCATGAATTTAGCCCGTTATATAGTAAAATGGTTGTATATAGGTTAAATGCAGTGCTTCTCAAACTTTGAATACTGGCGCCCCCTTTTCAATCACAATTTTTATCGCGCCCCCTTTTTAATCACAATTTTTATCGCTTATACATTAATAATGTACTGAATGCAATAATAATGCACTTTGACGCTAAAGCTACAATACGCGATCTTAATTATAAACCATACAAATTAATAACATAAGTCAGTGCTTTTCAAACTTTCAATACTGGCGACCCACTTTTCAATCATAATTTTTATTGCGCCGACCTTATACAATAAATAATGTATTGAATGCAATAATAATGCACTTTGACTCTAAGGCTACAAAACTGTCTTAATTATAAACCGTACAAATTAATAAGATAAGTATATTAAATTTTATATATGTAACTTTTAAGTAATATATGTTTTATTTTTTCTCGAATTTTTAAATTGGAACAGATTGTAAAATGCGGTGGCTGCTTTCAAGACAAAATATAAATCTCAGCCAAATATATAGAAAATGCACTCAGAGTGTCAATTTCTAATCGTAAACCTTCCTTTTAAAACCTTTCCTCTGCAAGACAAGCCCACGGAAGTCGCTAATACTTATTAAACTTGCTCTTAATTTAGTATTAATAAATTAGTTATAAAATACCTTCTGCAGCACTGATACATTAAAATTATACTGTCTGAAGTATCCGCTCTTCGAACGAGTTCATTTTTTAAAAAACTAAAACATTCTTAATAAATAGCTGAATTGTCAGGAGAGTAAACCCAAATGCGCAACAATGTTTACGAAAATGTAAAATGATATTTTAAAATGAATGCTCATATTATAATTAGTTTTAAGTGAATTGTGTGTGTGTGTAATTTTAAGCCTCACAGAATTAGCATTTAGAACTAATGTTAAACAATGAAAAATAATATAAAATTCCAATGAAGAATAATAGTGTTATTTTTAATATTTAAAAAAAAGACTTCAAAATGTTTTATCCCGGTGGAAGACACACACTCGATACTAGCGTTAATGGTCATGCGGGGTGTGATTGAGTCACCCCAATCCTTTTTTATAATTATTTTACTGTACACGATACAAATCATGAATCCAGTGAATAATTTAATTAAGAGAAAGTAAACTTACCTACTTTCAAGAACTTTTCCATTTTTCTTTGGTAACAAATAAATAGTTTTGCCAGAATTAACAATTTTGTGATATGTGTGTCCCGTGCGACCCCACTTCCCGGTTAAAAGTGTATTCATTATGATAATATTCAAAGTGCAAGGTTTTCCAAATATCATAACACTCTTTTGCATGGAAAAAAGCGCAACAGAGAAATACATTACTTACTACTTCCTTAAATGAGAAACAAACGCATAAGAGAGGGTCATAACTAACTGTACCAAGGTCAAACGGATTAACAGCAAAAACAGATTACAGCTATAATGTGCAGTATTTCAAAAATAATCACAGTGATGAATTTTTTATGTTCCTAAATTTTTTCGATTCAGAGTCTGGGATTTATTTTTTCTCTGAAAGAGTAGTAAAAATCACTCATCATGAGATTATAGCAAATCAAATAAAAGTTTTTTTATTTGGTTTTTCGGATCAAAGATAGCTAATTAGGTATTGAAGAAGTTTTTATTTTTGAGAGAGAGATGACTTATATCGCCTATAAATTATATCAGAGTAAAAGTGCATTTTTTATTAAATGTGAAAGTATTTTGTTTTGATTCATTCCAGTAAATTAATTAGTTTTTAAATCATTTATGTTCGATATGCTAGCGCCCCCCTCATAGGGGTATCGCGCTCCCCTCATAGGGGTATCGCGCCCCCCCCCCAGGGGAGCGCGCCCCACAGTTTGAGAAACACTGGGTTAAATGGTTATATAGTTTTTTTAAGAAGAGAGATTAATATTATTACTGAAAAAATATGAAAAGAGAGAACACATTCATATTTTAAAGAAAAAATTCCTTTTCAGTATAGCAAATAAAAAAAGAATGACATAAATTAAAAAGAAATTGATATAGCCTTTTACAAAAATACGAAACATTCATTATTTGTTCCTTAATAAATTGGAAAGTGAAGTTTAAGAAGATTAATTCCTGACTATAAAATAAAATTGCATATAATAAATGCATTCGTTTCACATCAAATACAGGAGGGAAGATTTAAAAGTAGGAGTTTTCCTTTATAACAAGTTCTGCTATTTCAAAATACGTAAATCATTTATAAAATGGAACATTTATTTCATGATATGAAAATGCTACGTACATATGGTTGTATCCTCACTCATCTGTCTTGCAAAAAATGGCGCTGGTGGATAGAGACGAAGCGTTTCCTAATTGTATGAAACACGAAGAAATCCTTATATTAAAAGTAATAACAAAAAACAAGGGAATTCACAGGATCAATTAGTAAACAACAAAAATTTTTTATAGAACTGAAAAGTGATCCTATAATAAACCTAGTTAAACGTTTTTGGAGAATGTTTGATTATATGAACTGCAGTCAATTTAATGTATGTTTCAGTTCTTTTTTTTATTATTATTTATGTATGTATGTGTAAAAAAATCTGTTTAATTGTCATTTGGCTTAATTTGCATTTATTTTATCTGTCTACTTGAATAGAGCGGCATTCAAATATCTGGCAACAGCTTTTTTTCTGTTTTCGCTTGATATGTTATTCGAACCTCGGAATGAAGATCGGTTGAAATTCAATTCTTGTGTTTGTGGAACTTGATATCTTGAATTCTGCTCTATTCGATGCTATTCTTTTTCACAATTGAATTGTAGTAACTGTATGTTTCAGTGTGTGGTATTTGCTTAGTAGTGTTTTAGGCCAGTGTTTCTCAAACTGTGGGGCACGCTCCCCTAGGGGGCATGATAACTCTACGAGCGGGGCGCGAGCATATTGAAAAGTCGAAAACAAAAGATTATTTTAAAAAATTATTAATTTACTGCAAGTAAACAAAATACATTCTGACATAATAAAAAAATAAAATACACATTTACACTGATATAATACACTTATAAATGTATCAGTCTGTACAATGTATTTTATAATTAATTTAACATTACTAAGTTTAAGAATAAGTTTGATAAAATTACTTGTGACCTTATGGGATTATATTAAAACTTATCTAAATAATTTGTACGGTTTATAATTAATCCCTTAATTGCCGATTAAAAGTTACGCGACTCGCTCCCCAAAGCCACTGTTTTGACGTAGACGCTGGTATTTTATGTTTTTTTTGGGGAGGAGAGGGAGGAAAGGAATAAATAAGCAAACCCTCTCAAATAAGTAAACTCTTCACAAACACTGTCAAGGGCCTTTTATTGCATTCCAAAGCCTTCGGAGTAATTTTATAAATAGTAGTACACAGAAAAACCGTACTTCGGAAAGACGTATATATACGTCAAGAAAATTAATGCTTTAGCTGAGCGAGGCATTGATAAACGCCGATGGCACTTAAAAAGTTTCAGTCGTATTGCAGTTTTGTTGTGTCATAGCATTATTGAATTTAATACATTGCTATTGTATGGAGGGGGGTGGGCGAAATGATGAAAATTATGATTGAATATTGGGTCGCGAATATTGAAAGTTTTAGGAGCACTGTTTTAGGCAATATTCAAGGAAATCACTTAAAATATTGGCATTTGTGCTCGAAATCTTTTGCTTCTCGTAAGTTCCTTAGATTAAAATCATATCTCGATTTCACATGAATTCAGTCCTTTAATTCGACGGAGAAAGCTGGAGTTTTTACATTGAAACACGATTTTAAAAGGGAAAACAAACTACAGTAGTGTTTGACGAGCATCGATGACAGGTCTATTTTCAAAAAACCTTTTCGGTAGCGATTCTTTACTCTATGAAAGAAATTTACTTGTTAAATTTCAAGACTGCACGGTTAATAGTTTAAAAAGGGAATTAATTATCTTTAACGCCCCTTAATCCCCCGCTACGTCACACCTGGGCATGAACCGGAACATACTTTTACTAACTCAGAAACCTTCGCGGCCATGTGTCCAACCATTCTTCAAAGATTCATCGCAATCGGATGAACGGTTTAGGAGGGTACAGCACGCACGCACATTTTTTATTTATATAGATTATCTATCAAAATTTATTATAGTAGTTTATGATTATATATTATTATTGTGAATACGGATATCAAGGTACGCGAAGTAAGGGTTTCAGATCGTTTTTTGAAACTATATTAAACTATTGGCGATGGAAGTCGTAATTTTTAGCTACGGTCAAGTGATGCGGCCAAAACCTGAGCTGTAAGCCAAATGTTCAAATTTCGATACCACATCAGCGTGGGACCTTTGAGCCTTTTACATATTTAACATGTATTACCTCCTCTATACGGCGGATTTTTAGTAGAACCTGGACTCTAACCTACGATTCGGTTGAAATACCGGCGGTCATTAGTTCGGGATATTGGCCACTCTCTAGTAGTTGAGTTACCACGGCTCTAGTTATAATTCGGAGCCCAGATTTTAAAAACTACAGTAGATGCCCTGAAATATCTATTTGAATAATAAAAAGGTTTTCTGTTTTGTCGAGGTTTTTAAGATCTATCACTTTTGCTTCCAAATATTTTGGGTTTTTCAAACAATGCGTTTTACTTTGTATCAAAAATACAAATACTTTTTATAGTTTTGTTAAATATAAAATAAGATATTATTGAAGCAAGTTTCCCTTGTAAAACATGAACCGAGAAAGAGTGGCCAGAAAATTCAGCAAATATTTCTGGGTAAGCGCATTTTACTGAATAATGCAATTGATGTGAAAAGCGCATCACTTCAGAAAACACCGAGTAGATTATGAAAGAATAAGGTAAAAACCTACAGAATGGGCAACATCCATGCTATTACTACTTCAGAATAATAATTTTTTTTGTGGTAAAGTGAACACGTATATTATCAGAGAATGGGCCGTCTACAGCCCCAATGAAGGCAGTTCCGGCAGACAGACTATTTTATAAGGAGGCATGCTGATTGGACTGAAAATAAGATTTTGTGGGGTTCGTACGTTAAATCTCAGGTGGTGCCTAACTAGATATGTCGGCGGGGCATTGACTTTGAAACAGATGGTGGGAACAAGGGAATGTGGCAGGCTTGAAGGGTGCTGTTGTGGCCAGAGCGACATACCTACTAACCAGCGATGGCAAGTCCTTAAGCCGCTTCTGCCGAGATTTTGTATCAAGTGTAGGATATCCTAAATGTTCTCATATCGACCCAAATTAATTATCTTTCAATAGTCTGCAAACGGCCAGCATTCATTGGGTCCATTAGGAAGATTTCCGTTGACTCCACAGTTCAGACGATTCCACTTGCAATGGTGTCAGTCTATGAAAAAGACGACAAATTATCACAGAGTTGTGTTCTTAAGCAAGCAAGCTTCTGATTGTCCAACGGTCCGTGTGACACGGACGTGGTTACAGGTTTAACCCTTTATCGACCTCATTATGATTTACTGTAGTTTTTTTCATGCAATAATTTTTTTTTATTAAGGGATATACATAAACAAAATACTCAACTTTGGGAAATTTAATCCATTACAGCTAATTAACCAACTAAAGATATTCAACTGTAAAATTAATTATATACACTGTTCACTTAAAACAAACAGTCAAATCGTTTTCTAAGGTCTTCATTAACATACATAAAAAATAAGACACTTAAATTTTGACATTAACTATTTTTTTCGGGACAAAAATGATAATCCTCGCAATCCGGTGAAAATGCCTTTAGCTGAAAACGTACTTTCTGCTATAAAACCATTCGCCTTCCCCGCTAAAATACTCATCATAGAGCCTGTGCTGCCCCTGGATTTCCAAGAATATTCATGCTAGGTATCGTCAGAATATTCGTAAAAATGGTTATTGTATGTAATTTTAAAGTGAGTGGTACTTATAAGTACCGTCGGTCGATAAAGGGTTAATCTGAATGCATCTGTGAAACATCCGATCTCGTGACAATGCAGCATCATGGCTTAGGGCGCAATTACTTACGGTAGAAAGTTACTTCTGGTTCGTATTCAGGGCATTACGACTCCCAATGATATCTGAATGATATATTGCAGCCATGACGCCCTCCTTCCATTAGGGAATGTCTAATGTCCTTTATCAGGAGCATAACGCCCGACCGCACACTTCATGTATCAATCAACATGTTCTGTAAGATGTGTAAATGACTCTTTGGCCACCACTTTCCCTTTATCTCTCACCAATTGAATACTTCTGGAAGGGCATTAGACGTCTTTTGCGTGCCCTGTTATGACCACAAGACGAACTGTGACAAATGATTTACAGGGAATTGAGAAAGCTCTCTGAAGAATAAGAAGTGTTTCTTCGTGTATCGCCGTTCACTTAGGTCCAACAAATTACACAGCTGACATTGTTCTCTCGTTCAGTATCACGAATAACATTTCAAAATAAACATCACTTACAGCTCATTGGTACCTTTCTCTACTTGTATGGTTTTTTCTCTTTCTGGTCACTCCTTCATGTTGCATTTTCGACCGCTTTTGGGAACAACTACTTCACGATAAGAGACTAGCATTTAAGCTTCAGTGGCCACAGTGTAAACCCCAAAAATCTACTTAAATATATTAAATATTAATTCCTACTAATAATTTACACCAGTGCTTCTCAAACTTTCAGTATTTGCGACTGAACATTCAATCATAATTTTCATCGCCCCCCTCCCTCCATACAATAACAATGTATCGAATTCATTAATACTATACTTTGACGCTTAAGCTACAATATGACTTTAATCTCTTAAGAGCCACCGGCGTATAAAAATGTCTCCCTCAGCCAAAGCGTTAATTGTCCTGGACGCATACGTACGTCTTTCCAAAGTACGATCTTCTCTGTACACTGCTATCTATAAAATTATTCCGAAGGCTTTGGAATGCAATGAAATGACCTTGACAGAGTTTTAAATGTATTTGCTTATTTCACAGACATGGTTTTACTTATTTATTTCTCTTCATTCCTCCCTCCCCAATACATCACATATGCATGCCTACGTGGAAAATGGTGGCATTGGGGGAACGAATCACGTAACTTTTAATCGGCACTTTGGGGATTAATTATAAGCCATTAAATTATCAGAAAAGTGTTAATTTTTGTAAAAATTAAAAACATGACAAGCCCACTTGAGATCACTGGTAATTATTAAAATTGTTCTTAACTTAGTATTGTTAAATTTATTATAAAATACATTGTGCAGTACTGATACATTTATAAGTGTATTATATCAATGTATATGTGTATTTCATTTTTATTAGGTCAGAATGTATTTTGTGTGTTTGTTTGCTTTCCACAAATTAATAATTTTCTCAAGTAATCTTTTGTTTTTGACTTTTCAATATGCTCGCGCACCCCTCGTAGCGTTATCACGGCCCTCTAGGGGGCACGCCCCACAGTTTGAGAAACGCTCATTTATACCGTTACTTGTTGAAAAGTCACAGTTAATATATCACAATGAAAAACTTTAATATATTACACCGAATCTTTTTATATTGATGCACTGATTATAAAATTTTATACAAAGATTTTTTTGTTTTCAAAATTTCGGGAAATTATTATCTTTAAGGAGCAAAATAATTCTACCTTAATGACGCATTCCAAGTATTTCATGTCTTTGAGATCATCTTCAGTAGCAGGTCTTTTAACGTCTTCACCAAATATCCAATCCAATTCTTCGTGAACTTTTTTTTGTACGTCTGAATAAAGGCCAAGCATGAAAAGAGTCCAAGTAATGGCAGCGGAAGTTGTATCATAACCCTAAAAACATGAAATGGTAAAAATTAAACACTTACTATATGCGATGCAGAAATTATTTGAGAAGAATCAATGTGAATAATTATTAAAATAATCATTAAAATTTTGAAAAAAATCCAGTAAGATGAATTATTTAGTGTGAGTCATAAAGAATAATGGGCTGCTTATCTCTAATGTTAGGACTTAACTCCTTTTGGTTCTAAGGTACCGTTTCTTAAACTGTGGGGCGTGCCCCCTAGGGGGTGCAAACATATTAACAACAAAAGATTATTTTTTTAAAAAAACATTAATTTACTAAAAGTGAGCAAACAATCTGACATAATAGGAAATGAATGCCCTTTTACACTGATATAATACACTTATAAATGTATCAGTACTGCACAATGTATTTTATAATTAATTTAGTAATATTAAGTTAAGAACAAGTTCAATGATTACTATTGACCCCCATGGGAGTGTCATATATATAAAACTATATAGAAAAATTAACACTTATTTGATAATTTGTATGGTTTATGATTAATCTCAAAACTACCGATTAAAAGACGCGATTTGCTTTCCAGTGCCACCATTTAATACGTAGGGGAGCATATGTGATGCATTGGGGGAGGGGGGGGGGAAGAAAGAATAAATAAACAAATCCTCTGAAATAAGTAAATCCGTTGTACCCACTGTCAAGGTCCCTTTATTGAATTACAAAGCCTTGCGAATAATTTTATGAATAGAAGTGCATAGAAAATATCGTACTTCGTAAAGACGTATTTATACGTCCGGGGTAATAAATGCTTTGTCTGAGCTAGACGTTTATATACGCCGATGGCATTTAAGAGGTTAAAGTTATATTGTAGGTATAGTATAGTATAGTATTATAGTACTCTTCAACGTATAGTATTATTGAATGAAATACATTGTTATTGTATGGTGGAGGGCGAGATGAAAATTATGATTGAAAATTGGGTTGCAAATATTGAAAGTTTGAGAAGCACTGTTCTAAGGGATGAAAATAGGACATGATCATGGCTTATTGGGGCGTTCAACTATTGAGAATCATAGTATCATCTAAGGCTCGAATTCCAGGCGCGTGTTCAGGAAAGGAGTCAAACACCTTTATAACAGTGGTGTACACGAGGGAAGGGATTGAGAGTTCTCTCAACTCTCATAGACTAACAAGTTTCTAATTTTTGTTATAAAGAATATGTCTCGGTGCTTTCGATATAACCCTTACCATAAATATAGCCTTTGTTGGCCACTGCTCTGTGACACCGAAAGGGTCACTTCTGGAGGAGGGGTCTTTAGACTAACCCTCAAAATTTTATACGATTGTGGACAAAATAGTGCATTACCAGATTTGTGTCTTGTTACTTGTCGTATTTTGAGGAGCTACTAGTTGCTCAAGATTCAACTGGTGTGGAAAAAGAAATGTAAACCCTCGTTTATTCACTTCTGAAAAAACGTAGATAGAAAATGGTTTCTTCAGGCCTATGGACAAAGGAATTTGTTCGTATCATGCAAACGTCTCGTTTCTGATAGGTAGTTCCATTAAATTTTTGTTGTTCACGCCAGTAGCTTTCCAATGGTACCACATTTGTAAAAATCGATAGAGAGCATTTCTTGCATTTTTTTTTTAGTGAGTTGAATATCTGTCAGATTACTGGGAAGTTACTTTTATTTCAAATGAATTGGAGACATTATGCTTGTATTTAAAAAAAATGAAATTCTAGCGATAATAACGAGAAAAAAAGTTAAATCAATGGTTGACAAAATTTGTTCTGTGACGGATCTTTACGGGATCTTCTCACTAATCCTCTTGGGGAATCTTTGGGCTAGCATTCGCATTTAACTCACAGCCATCCCTCTCAAGAAGAAACCCTGATAAATAGATAAGTTCAACAATATAAAGTCAGAGTTTTGTAATTGTAGAAAAAGGAGCTGAGAAACTGTTACAGTCACTACGAAGGTGAGATAGAATAAAGTTTTTTTCGCAGCTTAAGTTAAGAGTTTGCCACTGTATTAAAGTAGTGTATTGGGGATTTTTTTTTGTAATCAACGATAGATTAGGTTAAATTAAATTGGTTACTTGCGCTTGTTCTCTTAAGGTATCCAACTACGTTCGGAACCGTGATTTTAAAACAGCGCATAAATGGATATTTTCACGATATTTAGTGTCACTTAGATTAGAATACATGTATAAAATTGTTTTAAGGACATTTTGACAAAAATGTCCTTAAAACAATTTTATACATGTATTCTAATCTAAGTGACACTAAATATCATGAAAATTATCCATTTATGCGCTTTGCAAAATCACGGTTCCGAACGTAGTTGGATACCTTAAGGTTTTTTTATTGCTTTCACCCTATTACTTCTACGACATTCACTTAAAAGGTTAATCTGTTGTTGATTAGTGTGCTTGAGTAAAAATAAATATTGATTATAATGGAAGTTTCTGGTTCTGCTTTTAATTCTACCACACTCTTAGGTAGGCAAGACGGTGAAGGAGCAACTACAGGGGTAAGTCGCTCACAGATCAAGAATTCATACTAATTAAATATTTAAAAAATATATCTTAAATAATACTTATTGCTAATTGAAATAAGACAAAAATGAACACATCAATTTTTCAACTGGGCAGATAATGAAAAATTATCCTTTTGCTTATCTCCAACTCCTTTCAAAAATTATCTAAGTTTTAATGCAGTGCTTCTCAAACTTTCAATATTTTCGACGTAATTTTCAATTATATAATCCACCCCAATATAATAACAATGTATTGAATGTAGAAATAATGTACTTGGACCGTAAAGCTACCATACGATCTTAATTATAAACCGAACAAATTATCAAAATAAGTACTACATTTTGTATATGTTACTTTTAAGTAACAGATATTTTATAAGTGAGGTACTTTTAAGTAATAAGATAAGCACTATGCTACTTTTTCTTTTCTAATTTTTAAATCGGAACAGATTGCGATAAACATGCAATGTGTATTTTTATTAAGTCAGAATGTATTTTGCTTTGCTCAGTAAATTAATAATTTTTAAAATTATCTTTTAACTTTCGATTTTTTCAATATGTTCGGGCTCTCCACGTAGGGGTTTCACGCCCCTTTACAGGGGTGCACCCCAAAGTTTGAGAATCGCTGTTTTAATGTGAATAATGTTAACCCTCTAAGCGGTCTGCACTTAAAGTCTTGCCATTCTTGAGATGCTTCAAAAATACACCGCACATATTTTTTTGCTTTCAGGTGGGGTTCTCAAAAGCGGTTGAGCCGTATTTTTAAGAATGCGACTCGGCCGCTTTTGGAAATCTTGCTTGAAGACAGAAAAAGCATCTCTGGAATGGCGGAATTTTACGTGCAGACCGCTTGGAGGGTTAAAGGTTGATTGTTTCAAAGAATGCTACTTGAGGGATAAATGTTACATTAAATAGCTAAATTATGTACAAAAGAAAGTTATTTTGATATTTTTTCTCTTATAAGACAATGTATCAGTTCTGGTTACGTAATTTGGAAAACCAATATATTTTAGAGTCCCCTTTTTTTATAAACTGAATAAATCATATTTTATTACAAAACTTTATTACAAAGTATGTTTATTTGATTTATTCTAATAACTTGATCCATCAACATATTACGTATGATTTAAATTGATGAAATAATTTTTAAAATAATAAATTAAGTGTAATAAAAATTTCCCCGATATTTTTTGTGCATTGTGTTATTACTATAATAAACATAATACTTCAGAGATATGAAGTATCGGGTGAGTGCAAAGGGTCTACCCGTTTTTGTATATACGAATTTACAATGGAACTGACGCCACATTTGACGTTATAATGACCGAAATCGTCAGTCTTCAAACATGTGGATGTTCAACATATAAATGCATTATATCTCACACGGTTAATCAGCTCAAAAAATTTCAGAGGGTCTAACATGGAAAGCGAGAAGGAGCATGTGGGACATCGTTTGTTATACGAGTTCGATAAAAAGACTAGGGCAGCCGCAGTATGTTGCAATGTTTGTTAAGTTTATGGATTTGATGCAATAGACGTAAGCTCATGTCGTCAATGGTTTCGTAAATTTAGGGAAGAAGACAGAAGGTACCAAGATCGGGTTAGGAGTTGACCGCCATCACACGTTGGAGAAGACGACATTGACCAAGCCGTAAGGAACAACTCGAACCCAATCATGCAAGAATTAACAGAGACTTACAACGTGCACCGGACAATGGTCGAGAGACGGCTGATTTTACGCGAAAGTTGGATCGCTGGGTTCCACATAATCTGATAACGGGTTGACTGAATCGCCACCTGTGTTTCCTTGCCTTCTTGTTTTAAAATGGACCCATTCTTGATACGAATTGTGACTGCAGATGAAAAATGGGTTATGCACTGTAATGTAAAGCGTAGTAGGACTGTGTGTCGTCCTTCTGATCCTCCTGTATCGACTTCGAAAGCTGAACATCCCAAGAAAGTGTTTTTAAATGGGGGAGTATAGGGAATAACTCACTGGGAGGTCTGTCACATAACCAAACCATCAATGCTGCTTTTTACTGTTTACAGTAAGACAGGCTCCATTCAAGTTTGGTAGCAAAGTTCGCCAGGTTTCATCAAACTTCGCAGTGTCATCTTTCATCACGATAACGCCAGGCCACAAGCTGCTGTCATCACTCACCGAGAGTTAATGGGCTTTGGTTAGGAGGTTTTACCCCAACTTCCCTATTCTCCTGACTAGACACCAATTGACGATCCCCTATTTCGTGCGTTGAACAGAAAACCTTCAGTCAGAAAAGTTTTGATGATCTTATTGCTGTGAAAACTACCATCCAAGGCTTTTTTGACTCGAAACCGCCGGAATTTTACAGCCGTGAAATTCATCTCCTATCAGAAAGATGGCAAGAGTTCATAGACAGCAAGAAGGATTATACACAATTATAGGTAATGTTCATTTTGCGTTTATCTGCTCGTCTTTATGTGTAATAAAATGGGTAGAACTTTTGCACTCATCCAATAGACGCTTATTTAAGAGGATGAGAGAAAGTACTGTAAAATATTCAACAGGGACAGTAATTTAAGACATTCCAAAATTTGAAAACTAGAGTTGAAATATAAAAATCCATTGTAATACCGCTACTATAAATGTTATAAGTTCTTCAATGACATCTTCTTCACTGAAGCCTTTCATCTGAAGGTGGTGTTCTAGTAACATATTCAGTAATGATCGTTTCTTGCCACCCTCTGTGAATTTCAATTCCCCCTCGAGGTATTTTCGTTTTTCCTCTTGCACCAACTAGATCAATGGAGAATACTGGATTAAACATTAAGTTTCAAATTGGCGATCCATGTTCCGTTTTCTAACTATACAATTTTTTAAAATTTTATTAGAATATATAAACTACTCTTTTGTAATTATAATTTTCAATGTAACTTTTTCTTGTATGTTTCATAAAAACGTACGCACATGTACAATAATTTAATTCCTATAAAATACAGAATTGATGTAGAAGTTCAAGTTAATACTATGTTAAAAGTCATTATAGTTCATAATGATGATTACAAACTTTGATTAAGTAAAGTAGATGAAAATCGCGAGACTGACTGAAACTATATTGAAGTGGTAATCAGTTTTTTTTTGTCCGGGAAATTTTACTCATTAAAACTTTTCAGCTTTAGTTTACATGCAGAAATATTTTATTTCAAATAACGTATATATCAAAAAGAAACATTTCGAAGTAAAACAGTACGGAAAAGAAGCCGAATTTAATTACCTGAAAAGAATAAAGAATCAGAGAAATCTGAGAAATATTTCTGAAAAAAAAAATCGTAACAATCGCAAAGCATTTACAATTAATTTCAAATGAGCTCTAATTTTACACAAATGCTATGGATATTAATGAAATTCCTCTAACTGTGCTTATGTAGTCAACAATCGCATGTAAATCGAATATGACAGAATCCAATATGAACTATTGCAGAAGCAGATCTTGAATAACGTTAATATAAAGTAATGTAATGACAAGATATGCCTTTTTGTAACCGATCTTGTTATAATAACTGTAACTGACTCTCCTAAGCAGCAAAAGTGGTCTCTAGCAATCAAATATTTGCAGGCGAGGATAGAATGCAGTCACTATGAAAAGCTGCTCATATTTTTGCTTATTATTTTTATAAACAATGTATGTTGCCTCTGTGTAACTTAAATTAATAAATAATTGTTACACTAATGGATACTTCATTGAATTCAGCCCCGAATTTATCATTTTTATTTGAATTTTTCAATGTCCAACACTCTAAACACCCTTATAATTTGACAATCAGATGTTTATTGACTGAAGAATAATTGAGAGGAGATAGCTAAAATATATAATAATGGTATAGTAAGAATCTCTGGACCAATCCCTCAGTTGAAGAAGCGATTTTTACGGTTTCTTAAACAACGAGATTATTTCTAGATTTTTTTAATCGGATATTCTATTCTTTTTTTTTTAGTCAGTTTGGCTTCAAATAGTAACATCATTGAAGAAAGATTTCGATGAATAGATGAAGGCAGTAATTGTTGTTCTGTAAGAAGTGTCTATTGCATGGAGATGGAAATACTTGATTCAGTACGGCAAAAGTGCAATATAAAGCACATGTCGTTATTATTGTATGCACAAGGTGTTTATTATTTTATCTTCTTGATAATTATTATTTAGTTTGTATAATTCATACATTTCGGATCCCCTAATCCTTTTATTACCCAATAAAAAAACTTACGTCTACAGGATGTTAAAAATAACACCTACTGCAGAGCTGGAAGAGCCCTGAATAGAATAAAAGGATCGAGGGGTGCAAAAATGTCAAAACAGAATAAGAACAAAAAAATCGCAATGAAGTGTTTGAATTAATTAATAAATTACCCTGAATTAAAAAAACTTATCTAATTTTATATATTGACCACAAAAGCTTTCAAAGTATTACTCCCATTACAGATAAATAAACTTTATACTGCATAAAAAGTACAGAATTTAGATCAGTATGCATAAAAATAATGGCCATTTAAATATTGAAACGGGCTTAAGATTGTAGAACACATGTTTGAATAGTTACAGGCAATACCTTAGTATCCGACTACGTTCGGAACCGTGATTTTAAAAAAGAGCATAAATGGATAATTTTCATGATATTTAGTGTCACTTAGATTAGAATACATATATAAAATTGTTTTAAGGACATTTTGACAAAAAAAAATATTTAAATACAATATTTTGGCAAAAAATTAACTTAGAATAATCTTTTTTCAAAATGTTCTCCTTTTGTCAAAAATGCTTCTATTATTATAATATTTTGCCTGTATATTGCTCAGACCTCTGTATAGAGGCTTAACTATGACTTTTGAAAAATTCACATTATTTTCAGTTACAAACAATTGAAATAAATATCGGCGTTTTTTCTTAAAATTTCTCCCTCTGTTGTAATAAAATGTGGATAAATCCACTTCTAAGTTATATATTTCAAAAATTCTAGTTGAGCCTCTGTACAGAGGTCTGAGCTATATGCAGGCAAAATATTATTATAATAGATACATTTTTCACAAAAGGAGAATATTTTGAAAATGGGTCATTCTATGTTTATTTTTTTGTCAAAATATTGTAAAATAATTTTTTTACTGTAATACTATTCTTAAAACAATTTTATATACATTTTCTAATCTAAGTGACACTAAATATCATAAATATTATCCATTTATACGCTTTAGCAAAATCACGGATCCGAACGTAGTCGGATACCATAAGCGATCAAGTCTTAAATAAGTATTATACGCTCTTTCTTTTAACGATTTTTTTTTATCTATCGATTTTTTTTATCTTCATAAAAATTCACCAATGTGCTAACAAAAATTCAATGCATTCATTTTAAAAACAAATCATGATCGAATTAATACGTTCAAAGATTTAAAAATTGTTTTGATTTTTTGTGATTGCATTAAACTATCATGATTCGTTTTTTAAGAGAATATTTTATAAAATGTTTATTTTTGAAATGCTCTACAATCATCCAAAAACTGATTAGGTATTTATAATAATTTAGTATTCTCGAATTTAATAAAAATGGTACTTTTTTTAAAATGAGATTCAAATAGCATAAATTTTTTATTGACCTATCGATAAATTTTCTTTTCAAATAACATTGTTCAATTTTATTTTATTCTAACAAATAAATTAATTAAAGTTTTTTTTTTTAAAAAATCGGAGTAATTGTTTTTAATAAGATTGAGAAATGAAAGTTTATTTTGCTTTAATGTGTGAATTTTTTGAGGATTTACATGCCGAATCACAATATATTTTATGTAGTGATTGAAAATTATTTGCTCAAAATTTCTTCAAGCAAATAATCATAAAATTTAATAACAAATTCCATTCGTAATAGAAATTTTGAAGTTTATTGAAGAAATATTAAAGAAATAGTTATTGGAAAAAAAAAAAAGTGTAAAAGATAATGAATCTTACAAATCTTGCTTGGGCTTTCACAGTTGCAATATACTTCTTAATTTCCTTTCCACTTTTTGTTCTGTTAAATATAAAATCTGGCCACAGGAAAACGTTTATTATTCTTCTTGACATAAGGAAGAAAATCCTAAGAGAGAGAAATACATTCAACAAAATAGACATAAAGTTCATAGATACTATCGCTTAAATATGTAAGCGGGTATTATAAAGTTTAATTATTACAAAAAATATATAATCGAGGTAAAAACTTATAATTTTAACTTGTTATTTTAGAAGCTTAATTTTTGTCATTTTTAAGATTTCACCACATACTCACCATCCAGAGTTTTACATTATTACCAGCTTTTTTCGAACTAGGGGTGTTAAATTTCTCTAGGTCTGAAAATATAAACAATTTTCAAACAAGTATAATTCTTTTAAGTTTAAATTAAATAATTGGAATATATTTTACTCATTATTTATAAAGGAATGGGGCTTCAGAAAAGTATAAAATGTTTAAAATATAATAATAATTTAAAAAATTATAAGCATAGGAAAATAAGAAACTTTTCTATAAGAAATATTTATTAAGTTTTACGTCGCGCATGGTATTTTCTAAAATAGTATAGTTGCTAGCTATAAGTTGATTTATAAACATAAATGTATTCTTATTACACTGTAGCTATTTTTATATAAATAGAATAATAACTTATATATTTTAATAAATAAAAACACACATTTTTAAAAAAATATTTAAAAAATTACAATATTTTACAAATATTTTGAAATACAAAAGATTTATAATACTAAAATTAGGTAGAGTTTAAAGAGTATGATGCATTTTATAATTCTATAAAGTTTTATACATCAGAGGCTACTATTTTAGAAAACAGCGTGCGCAACGCGAAAAAATACTTAATAGTTATTATACAATTTTCATATGCTTATGATTTTTAAAATTATTATTATATTTTAAATATTTTATACTTTTCTGAAGCCCCATTCTTTTATGTATAATATGTAAGAGATTCGAATCATTTAATTTAAATTTAAAAAAATTATACCTGTTTGAAAATTGTTTATATTTTCAGACCTCTAGAAAAATTTAACACCACTAAGAGCCCTTAATGTACAGAGTCATTACATAATTCTGAACATTGCATCTAAATTCATTGCTCCGCGTTTTGAAGGACGTCATTCGAGTTGTGACGTTTGAGAAAATTAATAGTAGCATGAGAGTTAGGAAATTAAATGATTGGTTTATTTACGTCACAGAAATTAATTACAGTATATACGTAGTAAGATCAAAAATTTCGGGGACAAGATGTAGAAAACTTTCCCCTGAGTAGTTCAAAACACCGAAGCACATCCACCTTTAAAGCACTCCCTTGGACGGTATACTTCTGCTAGCGTACGTATAACTTCTGGAAGTACAGCTGGAAGCCATTTTTTTCAACCTCCCGTAAGGCCTTATGCGATGCTACTTTTATTTCATCTGATGGCACAAAACGACGTCCTTGTAAATGTTTTTTCATTAATGGGAACAGACCAATGTCACACAGGGGTATGGTGAATAGGGGATGTGTGGAAGCACGCTAGTGCGAGTTTGGGTGATGAACTCTTTTACCAATTGGGATCGATGTACTGGAGCGTTGTCATGCAGAAGGCACCAGTCGTCACTGTGCCAGAACTGAGGCCGTTTACGACGAATGGATTCCCTCAAACGACGTCTTCGAGAAGTGTGTAGTCTCAGCGATTTGTTCAAGTGTTTGGCTACAATCTTTACGATCACATTCCGACACCAATGCAACATTTTCCACGTACCGTGAAGTCGAAGATCGTCCAACACGTTCATTGTATTCGATGTATTCTCGGCCCTCTGTAAATTGCCGATGTCATTCGTAAACCTTGGATCTCATCATGTTAGATTCACCATACACCTTACTCAGCATTTCCAAAGTCACAAATCGAATATTATCGTAATTATTTAAAAAATTTCAATACTTGATGCGTATTACATTAATTTTTGACCAAATTGATTACAGAATTCAGTTTTAGCTTCCGAAATTGTGTTTATACCAATTTTTATGAAGTTAAAATCAAAGTAATGTATAGGATTAAATAAAATTCAGGCTAGCAAATCATTTTGAAGAATATCTGTTTAGTGCAATTTTACTAAAATACTAAATTCGCGTTCAGACGGTTATGTGATCAAATTAGGCTTATTGACGAATGGCAAAATAAATTATGGTAGAAATTTTGTTGAAACATGGAATACTACGAATGTATGTTACAAAATCTGTAGAAACATGGAATACTACGAATATATGTTACAGAATCTGTATAAACATGGAATACTATGAATGTATATTACAGAATCTGTAGAAGCATGAAATACTACGAATGTATATTACAGAATCTGTAGAAGCATGGAATACTACGAATGTATATTACAGAATCTGAAGAAGCATGGAATACTACGAATGTATATTACAGAATCTGTAGAAGCATGGAATACTACGAATGTATATTACAGAATCTGTAGAAGCATGGAATACTACGAATGTATATTACAGAATCTGAAGAAGCATGGAATACTACGAATGTATGTTACAGAATCTGTAGAAGCATGGAATATATACTACGAATGTATGTTACAGAATCTGTAGAAACAGGGAATATATACTACGAATGTATTGCGACATAGCCATCCTGTGATGACCATGTCGTGCCGGTTCCGCGTAAGCTAGAGGTGTGGGATTATCAAAATGATGAGACATAGTAGTTCTTAATACAACTTTTATTAAGAATAACTTATATTACTTAAATTCTAATTTGACAATTTTAATTAAAGTGAGAGTTAACACCCAAATTAAACCGTGTATTTAAGTCAGATCACGCTACTAGATCCTTTATCTCAATTATCATTAATAATCTTATTCATCTAATTACTTATATCAAATATTACCTTTTTGCAGATCTCCTTCCTTTACCTAAAGAACGATATCTATAAATTCCTTTTTATATGCGATGATTCCAACTTCTTTATCTTAGGCTTCTATTCTTTCCAAAACTATCGGACTGCTAACTCTTGATCTGCAAGATTTCACACTAAGCTTTGTCACGCTATCGATCAGAATAATTCCACACTACTATCTCTAAGCTTGCCACGCTATATCTTATCATCAAAGCTTCTATCCTTTTATAGTATATCTCATTTGCATAATATCTTTGTTTATCTTCTTGGTATTGGGTTGGAAAAGTTTTGCCATTAATCGTGGCCGTCAAAGAACATAGGAGTTATGTTAGCAGAAAGACGCGAGAGACGTCACAGTATGTTATAGAATCTGTAGAAACAGGGAAGATACTACAAATGTATGTTATAGAATCTCTAGAAACATGGAATACTACGAATGTAACAGAATCTGTAGGTCTTATTAGGATTTATAGATAGGGCTACAAATAAGATGTAAAATAAGACAATCTCTCTCTCTATCTCTCTCTACTTGATACATAATTAATAAAAAAGGCACTAAAATATCATTTATGGAATTAGATTTTAGTAATTTGTGTACTGGATAATACTTCAAATAAGCTTTTTCAAATCCTATGACCTTGTGGTATATAAGCAATAAAATAAATGTGAAGATTATTCATTAACAACTAGATGAGTTTGATTTGATCATGTTTAAATAACGAAGACCATTAGAACTACTGACGCGAGAACTATCAGGTAAGAGAGGATGCCACTTATCACATTTAAGTTTTCGTATCACGTCACTTGAAGATTCCGATTTCTATTTCACTTAAGGTGAAGAGCCGCACTTTTGAATTATTTTTCACTTTGCTATTTGAGAATAAACAAAAAGGGAAAAAATTAAATAAATGCATAAAAATTCAGTAAAGTGATAACATAATTTGTTTCTAAAATGAATTATAAACTTGAAATTTATTCTTAATTATCATGATTTTCTCTTTCGTTTAGACTTCACACAACTCTCTTCCCTCCCCCAAAAAAAACCGGATTCATTATGAAATGGGAAAATAAAAATGGGAAGAAAGTATGAAAAAATGCTAAATGGAAAACATGTTTTGTTGTAAGATTATATGAATACGTATATGTCTTTACTTAGTTAACTTAAGAATAATCTACCTTTTTGTGGCATAGAGAAATTCCGGTTCTCTGCTAGACTCTTGGGCTTTCATGTGAGCTCCCATAACAAACTCTAAAAGAAATATTTTTTGAAAAAAGTTATATCCAGTTTTTACTTTTTTATAACATTGTAAAGTCTCATTCGACAATACTAATTAATACAGTGCAATTCAACAGTACGAGAATGTAACATCGTTATAGTAATTCAAAGTATATGGTCCTTTTTATTTTCACAGTTATATTTATCTGTTATATTTATATTTTAGTTTTGTATATTATATATATTTTTTACATTTAATTTTTTTATCGAGCAAAAACACTCCATGTAGATTTATGATTCTTCTGGAATCAATCACGAGGTTCTAATATTTTTGAAAAAAGATAACCTTCTGTATGATCATCACAGAAAATTGTGGCTTACAAAGAATGGATATTTCATAGCACTGTGTATCCCATTTATTCAACCCCCCACATACTTCCTACAGATTCATTAGGAATCTTTTCAGAAGTACAGTGGATATTTTCGGAAAACATTTTGAATATATGAACTCTCAAGCGACGAGCACAACATCTTAGCTGGGGTCTTGGTTCACCACTTTTAAGATGAAATTATCTTCATTATTTTATTCAACATTCTTCGGTGTGAGTGGGAGTTTGAACAAACGATTCTCTTTGCGCACTCTCAAAATCTCTTCACTGAATAAAATGTTTGGAGTTCTAGTTTATGAAATGAAGTTGTGTTGTTTGATTGCATGTAACACACACACTAAATTTTTCTTTGTATCAATAGTGATTCTAAGGCGTTAGTCTTACAGAGAAAAAAAAAAAAACACGTTATTGAGAGGAAACTACCTCTTTGATTTTTAAGGATAAAGGACTTCTATTTGTATGTCAAGAAGAGAAAATCGTAAAAAATTCTACTCAGGTGTCTCACCAATACCAAAACAATTTTTGTCGAAAGTGTTACGAATTTTAGATAATTATATTGGAAAATTAACGGAGAAATTTGTATTTTTAGGAACATTTATTGCATGAATTTGATAATTGTAAAAATGGTGAACATTTCATTTGATTTTTAATTAACTTCGCCCTTTAAAGTTACACTAGGGCTATTAGCTATAGACTCCCTCATTCTGAGCCTTGATTAAGCGACGTAGACGACATCTGAGCCGGCACCTCTTCAAACCTAGACACCACGCCAACGTGGGGAATTTGAGCCCTGACAGATTAAACATGCATTAGTCCCTCTACACGTTTGTTCTTCATTGCCACTAGGACTTGAACCAATGGCTAAACGATAAGTAGAGTAACGAGTACGAGTTAGTAACGAGTTCGCTACCATTCACAGTCGGCTGCTGTGAGTACGTATAAAGGTGAACGGCGATTGCGAATCTGTACAATGCATACATAGATTTTATATTTTTTTCGAAATATTGTCTACTTTTGTAATCGTGAATTAAATATGGTGTCAAAGAGATTAATGAGATTTCACATTTTCTTTTTAGATGATATATATGCAATTTTTTTCCCAAATGTACACTGGTTTCCAAAAATAAATGAAAAAAAATTACGTTTGTCAAGTTTTCTATTCTTTGAATATTAATTCTAAGATACTTGTTTCTAAGATAACACACAGCAGAAAGTCACAATAAGCTTATTTTTGTCTCTTGAAAATATATAAAATTTAAAAATACCAAAATACATATTATCTGAATTAAGTGTGTCAGCCCCTCTAACGGGCTAAATTCATGATGGTCACATGATAAATACAATCACGTGTTCTCCAATAACTTGACATTAAATTGGTACTAGTTCTACTTGTAAAATTTAGATAAAATTTCAATTTAATAATTGAGTAAATATGTTCAATTTTTTAAAAAATCATCAATAAGTTTTTAAAATTAAAAAAAAATTATATTTTTATGTTAGACATGTATTTTTAAATCAAGTTTTTAAATTTTCAAAAAATCAAAAAGTTTTTGCAAAGCTCAAAAGTTTTCAACAGCGAAGCACATGAACTTGTTGACTGGGAATACACATAATTGCATTTATCATGTGACTATGACGTCACATGAGTTTATGAACTCATTGGCTGGAAACGCGTCATATGAATTTAGCCCATTTCACTACAGGCAATTCTGTGCTAAAATTGATGATGATTGTAACTCAGTTGAAATTAGCATCAATTTCTTCGTTAAGGCAAAGTGAAAGATCCAGATGAGTTGCAGAGGGAGATTTTAAGAGAGAATCTTAAGCATATTGCAACTGTTTCAAGTCCGGAGAAGTTCCTGATCAACCAATGCGTATAATATAGCGATTCCCCACCAACCAAGCTCTTTGCGGATTAGCATTGCCATCTTATTGAATCCACTGTACTTACCTAAAGACGGATCAAGAGAGAGAATGCTGTCTATATACTTGAGCATTAAAATTGTTTCTTGTGGCGATGTATAAATCATCGCGGCTGTCTAAAGAGATACTTACCTTCATACGTGCACTGAATCTACTAAACCTGTTCTTGTCATAGATATGGCAGGAACATTTGTGGGGTTCTGGCTCTTGTGTTAAGCCTTTCATTTCTTTAGAGTAGTATGAAGGGGATGAACAGCTAACACAATGCTCTCCAACCTTTTTATCGCTGTGAACCAGTCAATATGTGATGATTTTACCACGGTTCGCTGAGGGGGGCATTGATAGTTTATATATTAGAATTTTGGTTTTAATATTTTTAATTGAATTGAATTTAAACGCGCGCGTGCCTAAAGAATAAAATACAGCTACACCAAAATTTATATAACGTGATTTAGCATGGAATATAAATTGATTTTCGTACAAAGTTGCACAAACCCTAGGGAAATACACCACAGTCAATAGAACGGAAATAATTTAATGTTCCTTGAGCGGCCCGGTACTATTTGAACCCCAGACCGATACCGATCTGAGGTCCGGGGGTTGGGGGTCACTGATCCAACTATAAGCTTCCTCTGAAAACTTTTTACATAAAGTGGACATATGGATACCAGATACTGCAAATTTGATGTAGTCTATTACGGCAGTTCGGTGACATCTTTACAGTCATCTGCAAATAGAGGTAATCTGCAACTTTTATAATTCTAGACCTGCATCTGCTGTACCTGCAAAAAGCTGATTCTGTTCTTAGAAATACGTTATACAGTCTATACATTATAAGAGTGCCTACAAGAAACCATCTTTCTACATGGAAATACTGTTGGCCTGCTTCTCATTGCCCAGTGATACGTCAGCGTAATTCTTCAGGTAAAAACATTGAGTACTTTTTATTTAAAACAAGTAATATAAATTTTTTTTTCTAAGTCAATTCCTATTTAGGTCAACAAAGAAATATTTCATTTTAGTTACTTTTTATTAAATAGTTACAAATAATATAAATATGTATATTCATATGACAGAATCACAATATTAAGTGACAAAATAGAAAGTGATTTCCCTTACAATTTTCCATTTTCCTTTCTATGTAGGGTGTTGGACTATCTTTTTTTTGTTTGTTACTACACTCACTTCCAAAAGTTAAGCACGAAGATGTTTACTAGCAAAAAATTCAACAAATACTTATTTGATTGACACAAAATTTGGCAGTAAAGTAACATATATATTTATACATAAAACAAAATCAATAATTATATACAGAAATGAAAACAATATTAAATTTTTTTAAAATTATCAGATAATGTCATACTGGAGACTTAAACAGAATTATGTATAAAAATGAAAATAAACAGCATAAAATGAAAAAAGGACATTAATAGGGTATGTGATCCCCCCCATCTTTTATGTAAAGTTTACACCTTCTGACCATGCTTTCAATTAGGTGGTCAACCACCGCAGAATTAAGCAATCGCCATTCTTCTTTGTAGAGCAGTTTACAGCTCAATAAGAGTGGCTGGAGGTGGAAACGTGAAGATACTGCACGGCCAAGAGCACATCTTAAGATTTTCGATGCGATTAAGGTTGAATATGCCGCCACGCCTTACGCGCAATCCTTTACTCTCCAGGTAGTCATCGACGATGTCAGCCCGGAGACGTGCGTTAACTCCATTAAAACAAAAGTAGGGTCAACTGCTGCCGCGTACAATCCCCACAATGGGTTCTAGGATTTCATATCGATACCGGACAGTCGTCACAGAACCCCGTTTAAAGATGTGCAGGTCGGTGCGGTATCCAAATGAAATCCCTGCCCACACCATAATGCTTCCACCTCGGAATGCGTGATGTTCGGTGATGTTTTGGGGCTGATTGCGTGTTCCTTGTCTACGCCATATTCTTATACACTTGTCATCTGGCTCCAGAGCAAATCTTGACTCATCAGTAAACATGACATTGCCCCAGTCAGACACAGTCCAATTACCATGTTCCCGGCATCACTTATTCGTGCCCCTCTTGATTGGATGGATAGAGGAACACAAACTTGAGGTACCCGGGCATACAGTCCATTCATATGTAATCTTTGGCGTACAGTAGCTGCAGATATAGCCTTACCAATGGACGCTGTAACCATAGATGTCACACATGTGGAGGCGTCTTGGATTCCGCTTGGCTCAAGGGAATATCGATCTTCCGAGGGCTGTAACCCTTGGGTGACCACCTACGGCCTTTGAACAACTGTCTGTGTGGTTTGGAATAGTTTCCATAAACGTGAATTTCAGAATGATGAAGGCCGAAGAAAGAGCAACATCTGTGATCGACCCTGCTTCAATGCGCCCACAGCACGCCAGCTCTCAGAATCTTTCATTCGTTTTCTGGAAGTCATAGAAATACGTATGTCTTGAAAACAAATTGTACGAAAGTTTTAAACACATTCTATCAGCACTTACAATCAACTTCTGTAACTCTTCATAAAGCTGGCTTCTTATAAAACTGCCCTTTTTGCATATTTCTTGACATGAAAGCACAATTGGCGTTACCTAACATATTTGCATGCTTCCATCTACCTCTGCAGTGAATTGCATCCTCTTCAATTCTGATTGGCTTCTGGAAATTAGCATTTCCCTCTCCGTGCCTAACTTTTGGAAGTGAGTGTATTTATTCATTCATTAAATTTAATTATTTGAATAAAATAGTATTGTAAAAAAGAAATCACATTCTGAAAAAATAGGCCATCCAAGGTGGGATTCGAACCTAAGACCTTTAGATTAGAAGTCCAACGCGCTACAGGGACACAACGAACGATTTTCCTTTCTATAGATGCGTTGACTATTATTTTGATTACATTTATATTCATTTTTTTAATTAATGAATTAATATTTGAAAAACTTTATACATCAAGTGTCATCCATTACAAGTTTAAAAAAATGTATTTGAATTCGAATGGATGAATAGAAAGTATTTTATTATCGATTGAAAGTTCGAACAAGATATATATATATATAAATAAATATATATAGGGAGAGAGTGAACTAACAGTAGGAATTGAGAGAAAAAAGAAACAGTTACACTTTCAAATTTCACTAAGAAGTTTCTACCTATATAAATTGCAGATGCATTTTTTTTATGCTGTCTATTTTCGGCAATAAGTAGAATGCCCTTAAAGCTTAACTTATTTTCATACATTCCAACAAAGCATTGCTTTTTACGTATACCACGTAAGATGTATGAAAATTTATTTTTGGTTGTTTAATCGCACATCTATGATTTATCTTTTATCGTTGGAAACCAGTGCGTTGAAGTAAAGAAAAAGGTTTTGTATAACTTTGTACTGCTTCTTACCACATATTGCATCAAATGAACAGTGAGACAGAAACCTTGAGATTTTTGTAAAATCTTTATCGGCTTCTACTTTTAAGCGTTCCACAAGAATCTGGGCATGCTGATTTATCGTTGGCACGTAATCTTTTAGAATATCATAACGGAAACATGGATTCATCATTTTTCGTCGAGATTTCCATTTTGTACCGTTACTAAAAAAACACAAAGCAAGCATATTAAAAAAAATTAATCGGATCCTTTTCTGAGCGAATTATGTATTACTAATTTCAAGCTGAATCACTCTTGAAATGTGAAGATATATTTAAACTGAATTGAATTTGAAATTATTTAAAGATTGTTTAGTTTTATCTACCTTATTCAATGATCCACTTCAAATAGTTAAAGCATCCTGACATTATTAAATTGATGAAGTTTAAATTTGGGATTATTATTGTTTGGGAAGAAAAGGATGAACAAGTGTAAAGGCTTCCACCCCTGACGACTATGTGGTTAAAAAAACCCAAAAGCAAATTGAAGAAAAAAAATTAACTGAGGATAATTTTAACCCCTTTTGATTTGTCCCTTTTTGGGCTCATAATTTTATTTCATGTACTTTTGTTTAAAATTGTTTATTTTGTAATATTTCCCCCACCCAATATAAAAAAAAAAAATTTCCCAAAATAAATATTGGTGCTGTTACCTATGGTTTTTTATGTCTATTTCAAAAAACAAGTAAAAATTTTTTATGCATTAATTAGAAAAGTTTTCGAGGATACTGAATAGCACTTTTGATTCTTATTAACTACGTTATAAAAATTTTTTTAAAAAAGGTTAAGATATTTTTTTGGGAATTTTTTAAAATTAAAAAGTTTTTTTATTTTAACTAAAAAAACATATTTGAAAAAAGAAAGAAATACTGTATTCCATTTTTTGTTACAAGTGTCTAAATTTAAATTTTAAAATTTAGATTTCCTTGGCTATTAAAAGAAAAATTTTAATTTTAAATTAATAAATTTTTCCCAATTTATAAGTAAGCAAATTTATTTTCATCTTATATTATTTTAAAAACAAAAGTTTTTAAAAAAAATTTTAAGAGAAACTTGGAAACCCTGTATACAATTCTTTTTTTAAATTCATGTATTTAAATAAAAATGTTCCCTGAAATATATTTTTAAAAGAAAAAACAAAATTATTTTTAAACTAAATTTTTTTTTAAATTTTAAAATTTTATTTTTTAATATTTTAAAAAACCCCCCACTAATTTCTACAACTTGAAATCTTTTTTAACGATTTTTTCTCTGAAAGTAAGAAGTCTTTCACAATTTTGTGCATTGAATTAATATTAAATGATACTTTAGTTTTCATAATTTTTTTTTTCTCGAAAAACTAGATAAATCATAAAAAGCTATAGTTTACCCCTTTTATGATTTTTTTAAAAATTTTAAATATTCACATTAGTCCTTTAAATTTCCCTGCAAAGAAAACATCAAACAATTTTACAAAAACCGGAAAAAATTTTATAATTTTTATTGAATATAGAAAAACAACCTTCGGGATTTTAAAAATAAAATTTTTCATGAAAAAAAAAAACCTGACAAAAAAGCCGCTTTATTTTAATGGCGTAAAATAAATGAAAGAAAATTGGGCAAAAAGTGTCCTAATTTCAGTTTTTATTTAGACAAATTCAAAGAAGGTTAAGTAATGGCTTTAAAAGTAGGCCTGGTTTTTAAAAAAATTGTACACATATTTAAAAAAAATCGCATAATTTAAAAAAGGGGGGTAATTTAAACCCCCCCGGATATTTTCACCCTTTTTTGGGGAATGTTGTTTTAAAAAAGAGCAAAAAGAAAATTTTTCATTTAATTTTAAAAGATATTTTAAATATTGGGTAAAAACATTTCTTTGCCCTTTTTTTCTCAAATAGATTTTTTTAACCGGTTTTTTCTTTTTAAAATGTGAAAACTTCCTTAATAAAAATTAAAATTGCATAGCTTTGGTTTTTTTTCTTTTCCTTTTTGCCATTCCATTTGAAATTTTATAAAAAAAGCGGGGGATTAAAAATATTCCATGCCAGGCTACTAGACAAGTTGGAGTTACTTTTTTTATGGTTTTTTGAATTAAAACACAAATATTTTGACACAACTCCAGTCCCAAAAAAAAGCAAAAAATTTTTTGGAAATTAATTTTCTTTGATTGTTTTAGGACCGTTGAAAAAGGCCTAAAAAAAAAACCCTACAAAAAATTTTGAGCAAATCTTTATTTGGGAAATTGGGCTTTTTCATTTTTTTTGGGGTTTTTTTGGGGTTTTTTTGGGCCCTTTTTTTTTATTATAAAAAAATTTTCCATTTTTTGAAAAAAACGAAATAAATTATTACAAATTTAGAATATAACCCGTGTAATATTCCAATTTAATTAAAATATTTCATTCTGAATTGTAGCACGTAGTGAATATTATTGTATGTGCTTATCATTTTCATAGTCAGAAAGATTAATGAAGAATTAAATATGTTTCAATATTCTTTTATCCTTTTTTAAAAAAAATCGAAAAATCCGCAATTTAGATTCCTTAGTTTCATTGCAACTAACAATAAAACAAGAAAATATATTTATGCTGCTAAAAAAAGATTGAAAAAACTTTTAAAAACCCAAAAGGGATTTAATAAAATATATTCTTCTATTTTTAAGCAAAAAGCAATCTAAAAAATTTTTCTTTTTTTTCAAAAATCTATTTCTACATTTAAATGTCCTACTGGGTTGATCCGGCCTTATTTTTTAAAAATTGGACCGTTTATTTAAAAATGATAAGATAGTGAAAGTTACGCGCTTAATTTTAACAACGAAACGAAATAAAAAGTCGTTTAAATTTGAAAATTAGATTTCGTACGAATTTTTGTAATCAGTAAAAAAATTTTTAATTTAAGATTATATTATTATTATTTTAAAAAAAAATAATAATAATAAAAAAATTTTGCAAGTTCAAATGTCTATAAGCGGAAGTATAATCACAGAGGGAAAATAAAACCAACCTACACTATTAAAATTCGTAGTATTAATAAAAATCTATCAGGATTCTAATGTATGTGAAGATTTATTTAATTTTTGAAGGGGGAAATTTTTTTAAACTACAATTGTCTTATTTCCCAAAACGATTAACCCCTATTTTTGGGAAAAATTTTTTTAAAAACCTTATTAGCTCCTAATTACATATTCAAAACAAATTTTTTTTTAAAAACCCATAAATGACAAAATCGTTTTAGCCATTGAATAATAAATAATTTATGTGAAGCCAATTGATTAACTCCATACTATAATGTATTTATATTATAATAAAAATCATTTAATAGTGCATATTTTTCCTTCCTACGGAGACATCTGTAAGTTGTTCGTTTAATTTCATTATTCCCGTTAGACGAGAGACTGCTGTTATCGCTCACTCGAACTAAGTACAAGAAAAATAAAATATAAATTAGTTGTATTAGAACTGTGCCACAAGTGAAGGTACTTATAAATTTCAATTTTATTGTGAATTCTTTTTTTTTTTTTAAAATAAACTGTTATAACCTTAAGATGGAAGATGTTAATAAGAATTATTTGAGTAAGGAAAATAATGAATCAGACTGTTTTAAGTTTATTGAAATTGTTTCAAAGTAAGAAATACAAGCTCATTATATTCGAAAGTATTTGCCTGTAGTAGTTCGGAAGCAAGGATTTTTGACCTCCCGCGTCTCCTCCCTGAAAGCATATTACAATATTTAAAATAACGTCTCTTCAATGTCATTTCCATAATGATAGTAAGAGATTTTATTACAACTTGAACTGTTTCAGTGAAATGATGAAATGAGCTAAGTCAGGATTTGCATTGGGCAAAATGCTGTCCGGGGAGGGGACACCTGAGGTCGAGTCCTTGTACTCCGGAACCATAAGCACAGGTCAAAAATACTCGGAGCTAAGTGGGGAATTTAAAAGTTTTTAAAATTGCTTCTAAAAACGTGAAAGGGTGGGGCTGAATGGGGCTATTGGGATAAATTATATATTTGAAGAGCTCATAGGAGAACAATCGAATCCAGCCATGCGGTCGACCGCTGCAGCAGTAGATTCTGAGTATTAATGGGGAAGCTCTGTAGGGGAGCACCGAGGGGGCCACCCACGTAAGGTCTACGCATACACAAAAATATGGCGTACCTCCAAAAATCAAGTCCCAAGCTCAATTCCTTAGGGGGGTGAAATTTTTTCAGACCCCATAGGATTAACATGGGAACATGATGTTTTAGTAATTAAACCCTCCCCATGCCTACACAATGTGAGTAAAGTAAATGACTGGATGGGTCTCAATGAGTGAACAGTCTGTTCAAATCTCTCGCGAGATCAAACAGGAGCCAAGATATTGTGGATTTAAATAAATTTTAAAGTTTATAACACAATTGTTTAAGACAATTAAATTTGTTCTAAGATATTCTAGAAAGTTACAAAAATATTTCAGGTCAAATTATTAGTAAATATAAAAGGAGTATTATTTTTAAAATGTTCCATATTTTTTAAACTTTCAATTTTTCTAAATTGTGTGAATAATTTACACAAAATTTGATCTCTTATTATTTTCTTGAATAAAACGTTATATGTAATGCTAAAATAAAATTTTTAAATACATAAATAAAAACAACTGTTCAAAAATATGCCAAGTACCCCACAAGAAAGACAATAATCTTGTTCAGTACAACTTTCATTTTTCTTATGTATTTTGAATAACATTTTTTTAATGGCACTCTTATTATTTTTCTAGTATAACATTCGTGTTTCTAGGAATGCACGTCATTTATAAAATAGCCTTATTAGGACCTTTTTCATACTTTTTGCCTAAATAGCATTTAAGTATTCTATAGAGTGCCTAGGCATTTTTATACACGCCTAGCGTGCTATGTAATAATTCTCCTATTTCATACTTTGTCGAAAAACGTCAGGCATTCTATAGAATGCCTAGGCATTTCATACTTTGCCGGTAACATATATATCAGGAAAAAACATTCAATTGTTTAATTAAAATAAATGGAAAAATATTTCACACACTGATTATACATAGGGGGAAAAAGAATTAAAAAAAAATGGAGAGTTTTCCTTAAAAATTCTGATAAACTAAATGAAAGTTATAAGAAAGCTTGATTTCAAGACAACACTGTTCTGTATTTAATTGATTTTAAATATATAATTAAATTATTTTGATATGTTCCGTAACATTGTTTTTCATGCATTTTTCTATTTTTCATTAACATGTCCTTCAATTTTAAGAATTTTTTTTTTATACACTATATGTGCTGACATTTTTCCTGCAGAATGGTCAGTAAAATTTTCGATTGTTCATTTATGATCTTTTTTAAAGTAATGCTTCCTCTTCATTAGTAAAGTGAGAGTAACGTAAGCAACAAAAAATATTTGAAAGGTTCTTATATAAAATTGCTTATACTGATTATTTTTGTAGCATAGTTATAAATGCATGCGTTATTAAACTTAAAATCTTTTGCCAAATATATTTTGACAAAAATAATACCCATTTAGATAAATGAATACAAATTTAAATTTTATCGTTTGCTTTGTTTTCTGACAAGAATTAGAAAACAAAGGATGAATATTTTGTTAAAAAGAAAAACATTCAAAAATATGGGTTGAAATATACGGATATTAAATAAAAATCAAGTTATATTGAAAAAAACATTGTTAGATTTATGAAAATTATTAAAAATTTTAAGAAAATCTAACTTTTTTATTTTTATGTACACTTTTTTTTTGAGTGGATAGCACGTCATTAATTTTTAAGGTATTTCACGATTTTATTTGACGAAGTATAATTTTAAAAGACAATTATTGTAAGTGTTGCAGACAATGGCTGGACATTTATTTTGAGGGAGCAAAATATGATATATGAATTAAATTTTAAATTATTTCAGCATTATTTTACCTCTTTACAATCCTTTAACATTATTTAAAACTCTCAATTTCTAACTACAATTGAATTTAAAAGTTCGAATCTGTTAAGCCATTATTCGTACACTTAACAACACAAAAAATGGAGGAAAAGCTTTTACTTCTTTCTTCGTCGTTTTTTATATAGACAATAAAGTAGCTTAATATTTGCAATTTTATAAAATAGCAAGCCTAATTAATAAACAATATATTGTACTGTAATTTTTTATGATATTCGTCACTTGCTCCCACGGAATGACATAATAATTTTTTGCAGTATAACTATTTTTTTAAAAAATCAATAATCAAAGGCAATAAAAATTACGTCATCAAAATGCCGTATTCTCAATCAAAATTCAACTAGTTTTAAATATTGTATTCTTTCACCCCAGTACTAGCAGGTATTTTATGTTCACAACAACTTTTAAGAGTTTGGTATAGATTTAATCGTTTTTGTTATATCGATTTTCTCCTTCTGTATTGTTACACTCGCCATTTTGCGTTTATTTGACGTGTTTTTCATTATCAAAAATCTCACCATATATTTCTACTGGCCTACACAGTGAGATGTGTTTTCATAATTTAGAGACAGTATAGAGACATTAATGGCGTACATTGAGAGTAGTAAGCTTGGTGTCATTATTCTGTTAAAAATGAAGTTGTTTCCAATATCGTATTTATGTATCGTGTTTCTCCCAAAATATTTAGTTAAAATTATGATTCATTAATACTCATCGTGTCATCAAGTTACCCAATTCTGAGGCCAATTTACACTCTTACGCCAGAACATCTTCACTTCAATGCTGAAGCATGGAGGTGGAGGAGTTCTAGTTTCACATAAATTCATGGGATTAAACTACTTTTTCATTTACAAGCTATTATAGGCCCATCGGAACCAAAAATGTTTAATTATCTCCCATCCCAATAAATTTGCTGTCAATTTTGAATTTTCTGAAACTTAATTCCAAGAATCTAGTTGGATCAATTAAGCATGGAAGTGGAAATGTTCTTGCGTGGGGGGTGTAAATCGGCCATAGAATTAGGTAATTTGGTATTTTTTGTTGATATTGTGAATCATGAGCTCTATTTAAATATTTTAAAGAGAAATTTTAAATTATCCGCTCACAATGTCGATATTCAAACGACTTCATTTTTAACAGGACAATGACGCCAAGCGCAATGCTCTCAATGTACGCCACTGGTGTCTCTATAAATGTCCCCAAATTATGAAAACACCTCCTCAAGCACTTCATTTAGCCCAGTAGAGCATATTTGGTGAGATTTTGATGTAAAAACATGACAAATAAACACAAATGTGAAATAAAAACAATAATCACTTAAGAATGGAGGAAAATCGATGCAGAAATTACAAAAAACTTATTAAATCTATACCAAGACGCTTAAAAGCTGTTGTGGACACTAAAAGATATCCTATTAAGTACTAAATTAAGAAAGAAATACAATATTTGGTGCTAAGTTGAGATTTTTGTTAAGTGTACCAAGACTTTTTGGGGTAATTTTTTAGTAGCTTTTGATTATTAATTTTATAAAATAGTTATACTTTTTTAAAAAAAAATAATTATGAAATTCATTAAGAACAAGTGGCAAATAATATCATAAAAATACAATTACAATATATTAATTTTATTAGTCGAAAACATTAAATTTTTATAAGAAATTGCAAGTGTACGAACATTCTTTTGTGGCCCACTGTATATAAATTTATATTACTTTATTTAAAATTAAAAGTAAAAGCTTCTGCAAATTTCTAACCTATTTAAGTATAAAAAATAAAAGAACTTGAGGTGGATTTTGAATTGAATCGTTTACATAAAGAAGCAGTCTTTTTCATAAATTGAGTTTAGCATCTCTCTCTTGCGAACAAATTTTCATGAAGTATTCTTTTTTTTTCTCAAAAGTAAAGACATTGTGCATTTAATCTTTTTGATCAGAATTTTTCAACGCCAGAAATTTATATATTTGAGATTTGTAGTATTATTAACATGGAGTATAAAGCGTGGGTTTAAAATGAAAATATTTAAATGTATGGATTGAAATATAAAGAAAGGAAGTAATGCACTTGATATATTGGCAAACATTTTTCTCACCTCAACTGCTTCCGCTTTTGCTAATACTATTACCGGATAGAAGAACAACCAAACACAATATAGTTTTGCATGATCGAATAATTTTGCATATCCTGCCAGAACTTGTTGAGCACCTAAGAGAAAATAATTGTATGAGTATGGAATAAAGTGAAAAAAAATTGTAAGTTTAAATTATTTACTATAAAAGTTAGTAATTTTAAAGACAACTTTCTGAAAATGTACTAAAATATGTTGGGAAAAAAGCTTCTGTTGCATAAGAAAAAATAATTTTAAATTGCTATTGGATTTTTAGGTAATAGAGTGCATAAGCCATTTAAATATATTTATTGTGCCTATCACTAATTTCTATCTATCTGTCTATTTATATAAAGTAAAAATCACACACACACACACACACAATCATTCACTCACTCATCACGAAATCTCCGGAACTTTTAGATCTACAGACTTGAAATTAGGTAAGTATGTTTCATTTGTTCAGTAGATATCCTTTAAGAAAGCGGTTTTGTGGACTATCGACTCCCAAGAGGGATTTCATATGGCATTTAGACAAAAATTTCAGCCTTGGAAATACAGACCTAAAGACTCAAAAATTTGGCAGGCATGTTTCTTTGTTAAGCAGAGATCTAGTAAGAACATATTTGCGAAAATCGTTTCTCAAGGAATTCACAAGGGTCTATAAGGGCATTATAAAAAAAATCCAGTTTTTGAGCTATTAGGATCTACATACTTGGAAATTTAGGATTCACATGTTTTGAATTAGAATTCCCGAAGAACGGTTTTGAGGAATTTGATCAATAGTGTCTTAGGGATGCATTATTGATAAAAATTTCCCGATTTTGCTATTAGACCAACAGGCTTGAAATTTCTTGCATTATGCTTCTTTGTTGAGTAGAGATTCGCTAAGAACGGATTTTTGCTGAATTTCCCTCCAAAGGAGGTTTAGAGATGAATAGAAAAGTTATGAATTAAATAAAGAAACTCCCATTTTTCAGCCATTATAATTCGAAACTTGAAATTTGGCTATTTGGCAATCATGACTTAGACTTGAAATTTGGCAGTCAGAACAATTGATTGAATGTGTTTATTAAAATTTTTGAATCAAGAATAAAATACAAATTTTATTATATTCTCAAAATTGTTCGTAGATTAACTTTATGTAAAAAATATGCTAGACTAAAAAGAGGATAATGGACTAAAGGGGAGTAAAAAGAAGTTTTAGTAAAAATAATATATCACAAGAAACATAAATTTGATTGCTTTGATAATTATTAAATTGATTCTGCGTACTTTTTCCCGATTAATATTGAAATTTCAGTCAGAGAACAGTACTACTTACAAACAAGAATCGAATATCCATTCCTGATCTTTCAGTTAAAGGCAAAATCGCTACACTTCCCAGTAGATAAAAGAATCTTAAATTTTCTTCCCGGCACAGCTTTCTGCGCAATTTTCCTATCCAAAATAGAATCTGATAAAACGAAAATAAGTATATAGTATAATGAAAATAAAGATGATTGTAAGTGATATTTCCTACATAGATCATATTTTTTCAAAAAATCGATATTTTGAAAAATGCAAGAAAAAGTACGATACAATAGTTCTATCCGAGAATTCCCTCAAACGGCTATGATGATGCACACAACGCTAATTTTATCCATCAAAAATAAGCGTAGAAAGCAAAACAATGAAACCTCATCTATGTGACGTCACAATCACGTGACTCAATCAAGTGCCTCAGACACAACAAAATTATGCTGGTCTTGCATTCATTGTAATTTAGTAATTCTGAATTTTTTTTCACCTGTTAGCTTTCATAAAAACAATTTAGGATTACTTGTACTATATTTGGTCTCCTCTTAGAAATGAGTAATAATTTTCATGAACAGCAAATAATGAATCTTAAATTTTTATGATTGATAATAATAATACAAATCTCTTCTATTGATCATTTATATATATAACCATCATTCTTCAATTTCTTCATATAATCAATAACGTAAATGTGATGTAATTTGAAACAAATTTTATTTTTAAAAAATATTCATGCATTTTGTAATAAATTTCCAGATACCTTAAAATGTTTAAAACGAGTTTTTTAAAGCTATTTCTAATATTTATTGTTTTATTTGCTAATCACAAAGTATTCTACTAATTCACATAAAATATAAGCAAAAAAAAAAAAAGTTTAAAGTCTTGCCAATTATAGATTTACACTAGTGAAAACAATGAAAGAGAGTGAATGGTTTTTTTTTTCAATTCCTACTATTAGTTCACACTTTCCTTATACATACTTGGCTATTACCTTTGTTCAAAAATTTCAATTTTTATAATAATAAAATTTTTATTCATCCACCGTTGGTTTACAATAATTTAAACTTGTAGTGGATGACACTTGATGCTAATTACAGTTTTTTCAAATATTAATTAATTAATTAAATTAAATTTAATTAATTTTAGTTTTATATGGGAGAAATAATTTATAGAAGGATATATAAAAGTAGAAATAAATACGGTGAGGAAAGCATGTAGATTGCTGAAAAATTTCTTTTTAGATCTTTTTTATTCTGGGTTCTAGTCTAAGTGAAGGAAGGAACAAAATGGAAAATGAAACAAGTGACAGAAAAATTGAAGAAACTTTAGCCACTTAATATTGTGATTCTGTCATATGCATATATATTTATATTAATTGTAATTATTTAATAAAAGTAACTAAAATAAAACTTTTCTTTTGCTGACACAAGCAGGAATTGACTCAATTTTTTATATATTACTTGTTTTAAAAATAAGAACAAAATAATTAACTCCTATACGGAAATAAGGCATCTGATGATAGCTAAGAGGACTCCTCTGTCCCGTCGTGGCCTGATACGTCGTAAGACGGTGGCACTGTTATCTCTTTATGTAGTATAGGATACAGAACCAATGGCACGGCGACACAATTACTTGGGTAATGCTCCACATCTATAAACGGTTAGCATTTTAGTTCAAAATAACAAAGTTCACTATTATATTACGAATAAAATGCGAGTGATCATCGCATTTTTACAGACATATGCCAACATTTCAAGGAATTGAATGTAAAGCTTCAAGACTCAAATAAAATATATTATCTTCAAGAGGATCTCAATGCTTTTGGACGCTAAATTGCATATTTTCAGAATGATATTATTTCAAGAAACTACCAGTATTTCCCGAACTTGAAAAATCAGACGAAGAAAGTTATTCAAGAACTTATTTCCATAATTATTATAAAAATTTGATGTGACTTCATTTGATAAACTGAACTTGTCCCAGTTCGATTGAAGAATGAAGAATTTGAAATCTCAACTATGCTGGATTTCTAGTCTAGTTCAATATGGATTCAAAACTTTATTAAAACAAGAAAATGTTGAAATTGATTAAAACAGAAATTAACAAGCACAGGAATAAAAAATGTCAGTAACGAAATTTTGGAACATGGATTCGATTCCAGATACGATTACCGTTTGAAGAAGCTGGTCTTCATGCTTTTAACCATATTTTTTAACCATATTCGTTAATATGATCAGTTGTCACTTCCGTCTCTGACCAGGGTGGTGAACCTTTTGGGAAGAGTGCCATTGTCCGGATATAAAAAAATATACAAAAGCATTTCCAACTTTTCTAACAAAACAAGACTATGGAAAGGTGAAAAAAATGTTACTCATAGCCTTATTGTGCACTTTTATAAAAAGTACGTTTTTATAAAGTCTAAACAGTGAACTTTTAATAAGAATAAAATCAATAAGACAAAAAGTACAAACTTAAGTTTTATTGTTAATAAACTTTACAGGTTCACACACACAATCAGTTAGGTTAGATATAAAAAAATTAGTTACTGAAACATTTAATTCTAAATAATTATTGAACAGTCAGTACTTTCCTGTTGTTTTTGAATTTGTAGTTTTTTTTACCATTTCAATCTGTTAAATTAGCATTAGCTCTCCGCTGTTACTAACAATATTAAGATTTTAGGTGTATACCAGTTGTAAATACGAGCCATATTTGATTTTTATTACGTTCATAATGAAAAAATATCCATTCACAAAACATGTTGATCCAAAACCTATAGCAACATCCAATAGCCAAATGTGTAAATTAGAGAAATTACTTTGTTGGTATAAACTTCCAAAATACCATCATGCTGGTCGCCCATCCGGTACAGTAGTTAGCAACGCTGACTGCTGTGCCGTTGGCCTGAGTTCAAATCTAGAAGACATGGATGCTTGTAAACGTATAGTGCCTTCGCTGCGGCATGGGGGTACTTTTAAATAGCCTTCGAGCCGCAAAAGTTTCTCTTGAGGTTATTGGAAATGGAAGAGAGATGGAGGTCCTGAACAGAGCCCCAGGGTGTTCTCTCCTCAAAATTGGGTGAAACCGAGATAAATCGTTCTGTTACCTGTATGGTACCAAAGCTACGCACATCGGTAGGCATCACTTAGTCCTTTGCCATGATTAATTTCGTGGGCCTTGATCTGGTCTTTGCCGATCAGGTGGCATTAGTAACAATAACAAATTCAACATAATTCGGATTCCTTAAAATTGAAATAAGTTCTTAAATTTGCTTTTGCATGATGCTTTAGGACAAAAATTCAAAATTGGATTTCTTGTGGGTAAATAAAATAACGATTGTAGAAAAAAAAGTATGGAAGAATTAGTAACTTTTCACCATCTTTAAAATTGTTAAAACTAGCACAGAACGAATTTTCTCAAAATGTATATTAAATTTTAAATATATCATATAGCTCGGAGTTTAACTTGGTAGATAATTCCAACATTAATGTGAAATGTGTGTTAATCTCTTTTTCCGTAAAATGAAGACAAAGAAAAGTTTCTTCACAAAAAGAAGATATATATGATCAATTAAGGACAATAATTTCCTTGTAATTTTAAATTTAAATTATTTAAATGACCCACAACAGGTGTAAGAAAAAGCCAAGTCCCTCAAATTCCAAAATCTCTCCAGTGCACTTTCTTTGGAAAGCGAGAACACATAGCAATGAAGAAGTATTTTCTACATTATAGTTTTCTATTGTAATTCAACTAAGTGTTTTTAAAATACATTTTGATGAATTTTTTCTCTGAAAACCGCATTTCATCAAAACTGTACAAAAAATTAGCATTTATTATTTTTCAAATTTTTCCACCTTGCGTGCCACACTGTAAGCACGCGGGCTGTGGGTTGGCTACCCTGGTCAAGACGATGGCTCAAGATGGCGGATAGTTGGAACACTCGAGGCGGGCCAATTACAGGCTACCTGCTGGAAATCTAAAGGTTCTATGAGGGCTTCCATAATCCTCTTTGGTAAAAATACTTTTCAACTGTGATTTTAGATGAAACCGCTTTCCATAGAGATGACTTGATTTTATGTAAATGCAAGCTTCTATTTAAGAGCCATTCATGGAGTAGGCGGATGATGGTTGAAACTTGAGTATAAGAAGAAATCATAGTGTGAGAGACCGGTGGTCGCACATTTAGTATTGTTAACAATCCAAGAAGGAAAGATTAAGCAAGTGTTGCCGCAAGAGCGTCTAGGAATAGAGAGTAAGTGCTAAGTTATTTATATTATAGTTAGATTAATAACCTTTGATTGCTCTTTCGGGCTTAGTTATTAGAGTGCATTCCCCGTATTCTTATAAAGCAAAGTGTTTCTCATCTCCAGGTGCCCCCTAGGGGCGAGTATATCGAAAAGTTTAAAACAAAAGATTATTTAAAAAAATTACACTTACTGAATTGAAGCAAAACAAAATACATTCTGACATAAAAATAAAATACACATTTACACTGATATAATATACTAATAAATGCATCAGTACTGCGCAATGTGTTTCATAATTAATTTAACAGTACTAAGTTAAGAACATGTTTAATAATTACTGCAACCCAATGGGTATGTCATAAAATTATATACAAAATTCTCCTACTTATCTTGATAATTTGTACGGTTTATACCAAAGTCGTACGTCAAAAGTATATTATTATTGAATCTTGGCCATTGTTATTGTATGGAGGGGGCGCGATGAAAAATTATGATTGAAAATTGGGTCGAAAGTATAGAAAGTTTGAGAAGCACTGTTATAATAAAGTTCACAATTGAAAAAGAAAATAAAATTGTTTAAATTGAGAAATGTCTGATTTTACTCGAACCCTCTTACAGCCGCGATCGAAGCGATCATGACAGAGGGACCCGGGGTTTCGAGAAATGTGATGTCCACTTGTGGAAAACAGTTTACACATACCGGAATAATAATCCCCTTACTTGGTCAAGACTGCAAAAGCGATTACAACGCCGACTTAAATAATCGTTATTTGAGATTTCTAGCCAAAAGGAACAGATCTGAGAATACGACACAATTGTCTTGTAACTAGTAAAAGGCAACAACAGGAACATCCATTTTACGGATAATTCACCCAGAAACTTAATGCAGGTAGCCTGTAGGCCAGGTACCCTGAAGACCGCCTACCTTGACTGTGACCCCCAAAAAAAAAAAAAAAAAAAAGACCGTCTAGCAAGGCGCAGAGAACACCTGTCTTGGACAAAGGCTGATTAGGAGCAAGTTCTTTCAGTGACGAGATGTGATTTAGTCTGGAAGTGACTCGAGACGTGTTCTCATCTGGGCAGAGCCTAGAGGTTATATATCGGCCATCTAACACTGGGGAAAAGGCTCACCATGGTCGAGGTGGTCTGGGCAGGCATTATGTCAGATGGCATACCGACCTTCATGTGTTCGGTAGAAGTACTTGACAGGTCAGCGGTACAGGACGAGATCCTGCACCTCTATGTCAGATTTTCGGTGGAGAATATGACCAAACTATCTTATGGACGATAACGTAACACCACATAGGTCAGTTGGTGAAAGAATTCTCCAATCTAAAAGATATTATTCAACGATTAAGTGATTCAGACGTCCCCTGACCTTTTAATTCCATTGAAGACATAAGGGATGTCAATGGACGCTGAATTACATCTCGAAGACCAGCTCAAACGTCTATCGATGAGCTCTAGAGTCCCTTGGTGTAGGAGAAGCGGCGGTTGCCTCAGGGGTTAATAAGAGCCCTGGTAAATTGTATTAAAACATCGATGCAAGATTTATGCAGTTGTTAGAGGTGATCATACACCTATTAGACATGTTTTTCTTGACTGACGGGGTTTTGGTCAGCTGCTGTGCTGGACAAGCGACCATTTCCTTATTTAGGTACAGGTTGTGCCCATTTTGTTTTCCTCCTATATATTGATGATATTTTGTCAGATTTGGTTTTATTTTGTTTTGTTATTTTTTTTATTAGAAAAATGGCTCCCTTAACTGTTTTCACCAGTGTACAATGTACAGGTGATATTTTTATGCAAGTGTTAATTACAGAAAATGGGTTTTAATAACATTTATATGAAATTATTTTTTAAACGCTGAATAAAAGTACTTAAATAGAATGTTTTTTCATGGAATTTTTTTGAAATGTGATTCAATCTTTTCCAGCATTCCCAGAATTATCAAACATCTGCGTTAAACGTCATTTCATAAATGCATTATAGTTTTCTAAAAATTCAACCTAAAGGTTTTTGTTTCTAAACCTTTTTTTTGAAAGCAGAACAAGCAAAATCATGTTCACGAATAATAGAGTTTCTCTTTCCTATTTTAACTTTCAGTAATGTTTTATGTTCAGTTTCTGGGATCGCGTTACCACACGACACACACACACAGTTCAAAGTTTATTTAATCTTCCAATTACCACATTCATACTAATACCCCTGAGGGTGTGTGTGTAAGTGAGAGTCATATTTAGTTGCACTATGTAGCTGCACGAGGACTATTAGCGACGGACCTCGTACTTTATCAACACCGATCTGGTTTTCATATCTATTGACACTGAACAACAATTATATGCATGTTTATATGGTTTTTATTATTCAAATATATTATGGGCTGTTCAAGATAATGACAAAATATAAATAAAATTCACAATTGAAATAACAATTAATATACAATCATATTATTTATGGATTGTATTTGTATTTTTTAAAATTTCAATGTACTTGATTTTTAGCATTATTTTAATTGTTTGCATCATTGTCATCATTAATTTTAACAATACTTAGACTTTTTGTACTTTCAATTATTTCATTTTGTTCTAAAAAGATACAATAGGTAACTGGGGCAAGAAAGGAAAATGTTTATCTAAATTTATCTCTTTAAGTATCGCGTAAAACCGCATCGACTATCATGTTTTATATTTTGTAGTACTTGTTTTTAGATCATTGGACATATTTAAATTTCTGCTGCTGACGAAATTCAATTAGGTGGTAGATTCTTATCATCTGCAGTTATTGAAGTTCCACTTAAAATCATCGGTACATTATCATATTTTTCTCCAAATCTTTTTCGAGTACTTCAGAACCTCTTTTGTATAAATCATCAAATTTTCAATTAAAAAATTGTTGTATCTTGTCTCTTATAGATTTTTCGTTGGCGAAGTATAATGGCAAATCCATTAATATGCGTATTGCCCATTCTCGGAACCCAACGAGCAACGCATATTTCGCCTATATCAGAAACATTAACACTAATGCTTCTAGTGAATTTAGTATGTATGTCCATTTAAGAAGTAATGAAGTGTGATGTATATTGAGTATTGTGATAAATAGCTACGCTGCTGGAACTTTGGGTCTATTACAACATACAACAAAGTTGAAATTCGGAAAATCAAGTGGTTCTTCGTTTTTCATACGAATTTCTGACAAAAGCAGAGCATTTGACTTTTTTACGATAGCATCATTTTTTAGGTCAGCTGCATGCACATGCAAACTTTGACAATTGAATGAAAATATCGATAATACTTTCTTGTTGGAGATGAATTCTAGAAAGTTTTGGTGACCGTTTGTAGTGTATTGTTTTGTAACCTTTTCAATTTTAACGTTAGATCCTCTCGATGACTTGTTGATCTTTTATGATGCTTATCTGTTTCAGAAGCATTAGAAAGTGTTCCTTGTTCTACCAACTAAAATTTCCGGCTGTTGCTAATATTTTCTTATAACCAAAAATAAACCTTGAACTCGTTACTCTTGTTGCAAAGCTACGTATACTACCTCTAGGATGTTTGCGGATCGTATTCGTAGATAATAGCATCATAAGTATCTCCTCAGGATTTGTGAATAGTCATTGCCAAAGCAGAAAATAAGTGGAAAATATTTTCGTTTCTGCCATATTAAGGTCTTATTATTATTGAGGTGGATGATGTCTGAGGAGTGATTAAGTACAGCATCATCGTCAAATAAGATTGCGGATTCTAAGATTCCTTCTGATTTGTAGCTCGTTTTCGTCCACATAGTTTTAAAGATTTCATCCAAATTCTTATATGATGTCATGATTTTCATCTCTCTCTACGTATCACCATTTTCCAACAGGGCCATTTGATAATCCATCTGCAACATCTATGTTGTTTGTTATCATGTAAGGTTGGTTGAGAGCTAAATTTAATTAGTAAGGCAATCCACCAGTGTTAAGGAGCTTCCCTCATTTTATGCAACTTCGTCTAACAAAAAATTTTCTTGCTCAGCATTATGACACCCTGCAAAAAACATCAGATGCCAAAGATATTGTTTTTATTTTCTTCACTGTTTGAAATAGAATGGTTGTACCTTGGCTTACCGCAGCAGTTTGTAAATATAAGTTCCACCTTTTCTGGACGTACTGATTGAGCTTCTTCTTTTGTGATAAATCTTGATTCTATTATCTAGAGCTTCTTCCATTAAAATATTTCCATTTATAATCAAAAATAGTATAATTGTATTATTTTTAATATCAAAATATAAATGCAAAATTTTAATTTCTCACACAAATTGACTTCTAAAAAATTCCGGAAGTTATATTTAACCGTTACCTTTAAAACAGTTATATGTTTCTATTTTTAAAACCTGCAGTTTTAGATAATTATTTTTTAAAAATTCAAGAAACTGTTTCATATGCAGAGAAAATTTATTTTCATAATATATTATTCAATTTGCTACAAATTACTCGGTAATTTGGCGAATTACGAGTTCCGTCGCCAATAGCTTTGTAGCGCGACGTAAACATAATTCTCAATCACTCACTCGGTAAGTTGGCTTTTGTACTACACTGCCGTCTGCGAGGAGAAGCAACCGTTACAGAATAGAGTTATGACCATGTTGGTGACGCGAACCCATAAGATTTTCCCCTATCAAAAAGTGTCCAACGCGGCTAAAGAAGTTTTCTACCAAAAACAAAGTTCTCAAAATCAAACATGGCTTTAATAAAATATATTTTTCATATTTTTAAGCAAAAAGCATATCTAGAAAATTTACTTTCTTTTCAACAATCTATTTTTACACTTAAATGTCCTACTAGGATTCAGATCCGGCCTTACTTTTATAAAAAATTTGGTTACCGTCTATGTCAGAACGCATGAGATAGCGAAAGTTACGCGCTAAATTTTAACAACGAAAACGAAATAAAAATTAGGTCGTTTAGCAATTTGAAAATGAGTTTTCTGTGCGAATTTTTGTAATCAGCAAAGTAAATTTAAAGACTGATGTTAGACGAATTAATAATAATAATAATAAAATATCTATGCAAGTTCAAATATCTATAAGCGTAATGACTTATAATCATAGAGGGAAAAAATGAAAACTAATCTACACTATTAAAATTCGTAGTACTAATAAAAATTTATCAGGATTCTAATGTATGAAGATATATTTAACTTTACTGAATGGCGAAATTTTTGGGTCTACAATTGTTATTCATGATCGATGACGTCACGATGACGTTTTCAATTTACGGAGGATTATTTTGAAAGTGAGAGTATGCCTCAATCCATTTCATTTCGTTTTTTATTTATAGAAATAATCATTATATTTTCTACTTTATGATTCCAGTGTATATGCTACCGGCAAAGTATGAAATCTGGCATTCTATAGAATGCCTAAAACTAGTCGGCAATGTATGAAATGATTTTTATTTCATACATTGCCTAGGCATTCTATAGAATGCCAAATGAGAAACCGGCAAAGTATGAAATACAGCAATTAGCTGAGTCGTTGGTGGAGGAGGAGAGCGAGGGGGATGACTTGTGTGTACGTGCGACCCTTTAATTGACAGGGAAGAAAGAATCTCATGATTTCACCCCTGAAGGTCACCACCTATATGTCGCAGGGAAGCGGTGAAATTAGGCCTTTCGTCAAATCTCTATAGGAGATGATCAATTTACGAAAGATGTTAAAATAAATTCTCTTTGTCTTTTCCCTTTGTAAGTAAGTGAATTAGTTAAATCCCCAAACAGTTTTAGTGAAAGGATGAAATGAAAAAAATATGCCACTTTTTTGGTGCTAAGGGACTGATATTTGGGAGATCGTAACAATTTTGTTATGGTGGTTAGACTGCTGGGACGCATCCCCCTGGTGCATTCCCTCTAGAGCTTTTGACCAATGTCACCCGAGCCTCACAGTCTATTCGAACCTGGCTCATTCGGGATTGATCTCAACTGCTCTTCCAGTTATTATAATTTCATGCTGATAGAGCTCATTCATTACATAGTTTTAATTGTTTTAAACTTTAAAAGTAGCTTAAACCATTGAACATGGCTTCCGCTCTGAGAAACGCCGACCTGAGATTTGAACGACAGTCACCGCGAGATTCATCCGTGTCATAACTCATTGTGGCAGGGCTTGCCACTAAATAGCAGCCTCATGTTAGTTCGAAAAATACCTTTCCCTGTGAATGCTGTGACTACTTGTAGAACGCCGTTATACTGCGTATGTGAGCCTGGCGTAATTAGCCCTCCTCGGTGCCTGTTTCCCCTTATTAATAACTTCTCGAATTTAGCCGACAGCAAGTTGTTCTCCTCTATGTGAGATCTTCAAATATGTATTTTAGTCTCAATAGTCTCAATCCTTTCATAAAGTGAACACGTTTAAAACTCATTATATTCGAAAGTATTTGCCTGTAGTAGTTCGGAAGCAAGGATTTTTGACCTCCCGCGTCTCCTCCCTGAAAGCATATTACAATATTTAAAATAACGTCTCTTCAATGTCATTTCCATAATGATAGTAAGAGATTTTATTACAACTTGAACTGTTTCAGTGAAATGATGAAATGAGCTAAGTCAGGATTTGCATTGGGCAAAATGCTGTCCGGGGAGGGGACACCTGAGGTCGAGTCCTTGTACTCCGGAACCATAAGCACAGGTCAAAAATACTCGGAGCTAAGTGGGGAATTTAAAAGTTTTTAAAATTGCTTCTAAAAACGTGAAAGGGTGGGGCTGAATGGGGCTATTGGGATAAATTATATATTTGAAGAGCTCATAGGAGAACAATCGAATCCAGCCATGCGGTCGACCGCTGCAGCAGTAGATTCTGAGTATTAATGGGGAAGCTCTGTAGGGGAGCACCGAGGGGGCCACCCACGTAAGGTCTACGCATACACAAAAAATATGGCGTACCTCCAAAAATCAAGTCCCAAGCTCAATTCCTTAGGGCGGTGAAATTTTTTCAGACCCCATAGAATTAACATGGGAACATGATATTTTAGTATTTAAGCCCTCCCCATGCCTACACAATGGGAGTAAAGTATATGACTGGATGGGTCTCAATGAGTGAACAGTCTGTTCAAATCTCTCGCGAGATCAAACAGGAGCCAAGATATTGTGGATTTAAATAAATTTTAAAGTTTATAACACAATTGTTTAAGACAATTAAATTTGTTCTAAGATATTCTAGAAAGTTACAAAAATATTTCAGGTCAAATTATTAGTAAATATAAAAGGAGTATTATTTTTAAAATGTTCCATATTTTTTAAACTTTCAATTTTTCTAAATTGTGTGAATAATTTACACAAAATTTGATCTCTTATTATTTTCTTGAATAAAACGTTATATGTAATGCTAAAATAAAATTTTTAAATACATAAATAAAAACAACTGTTCAAAAATATGCCAAGTACCCCACAAGAAAGACAATAATCTTGTTCAGTACAACTTTCATTTTTCTTATGTATTTTGAATAACATTTTTTTAATGGCACTCTTATTATTTTTCTAGTATAACATTCGTGTTTCTAGGAATGCACGTCATTTATAAAATAGCCTTATTAGGACCTTTTTCATACTTTTTGCCTAAATAGCATTTAAGTATTCTATAGAGTGCCTAGGCATTTTTATACACGCCTAGCGTGCTATGTAATACTCCTCCTATTTCATACTTTTGTCAAAAACGTCAGGCATTCTATAGAATGCCTAGTCATTTCATACTTTGCCGGTAACATATATATCAGGAAAAAACATTCAATTGTTTAATTAAAATAAATGGAAAAATATTTCACACACTGATTATACATAGGGGGAAAAAGAATTAAAAAAAAATGGAGAGTTTTCCTTAAAAATTCTGATAAACTAAATGAAAGTTATAAGAAAGCTTGATTTCAAGACAACACTTTTCTGTATTTAATTGCTTTTAAATATATAATTAAATTATTTTGATATGTTCCATAACATTGTTTTTCATGCATTTTTCTATTTTTCATCAATATGTCCTTCAATTTTAAGAAAATTTTTTTTTCATTATATGTGCTGACATTTTTCCTGCAGAATGGTCAGTAAAATTTTCGATTGTTCATATATGATCTTTTTTAAAGTATAATGCTTCCTCTTCATTAGTAAAGTGAGAGTAACGTAAGCAACAAAAAATATTTGAAAGGTTCTTATATAAAATTGCTTATACTTGATTATTTTTGTAGCATAGTTATAAATGCATGCGTTATTAAACTTAAAATCTTTTGCCAAATATATTTTGACAAAAATAATACCCATTTAGATAAATGAATACAAATTTAAATTTTATCGTTTGCTTTGTTTTCTGACAAGAATTAGAAAACAAAGGATGAATATTTTGTTAAAAAGAAAAACATTTAAAAATATGGGTTGAAATATACGAAAATTAAATAAAAATCGTTATATTGAAAAAAACATTGTTAGATTTATGAAAATTATTAAAAATTAAAAGAAAATCTAACTTTTTATTTTTATGTACACTTTTTTTGGTGTGGATAGCACGTCATTAATTTTTAAGATATTTCACGATTTTATTTGAGGAAGTATAATTTTAAGAGACAGTTATTGTAAGTGTTGCAGACAATAAGTGGAATTTTATTTTGAGGGAACGAAATATGATATATGAATTAAATTTTAAATTATTTCCTACATTATTTTACCTCTTTACAATCCTTTAACATTATTTAAAACTCTCAATTTCTAACTACAATTGAATTTAAAAAGTTCGAATCTGTTAAGCCATTATTCGTACACTTAACAACACAAAAAATGGAGGAAAAGCTTTTACTTCTTCTTCGTCGTTTTTTATATAGACAATAAAGTAGCTTAATATTTGCAATTTTATAAAATAGCAAGCCTAATTAATAAACAATATATTGTACTGTAATTTTTTATGATATTCGTCACTTGCTCCCACGGAATGACATAATAATTTTTTGCAGTATAACTATTTTTTTAAAAAATCAATAATCAAAGGCAATAAAAATTACGTCATCAAAATGCCGTATTCTCAATCAAAATTCAACTAGTTTTAAATATTGTATTCTTTCACCCCAGTACTAGCAGGTATTTTATGTTCACAACAACTTTTAAGAGTTTGGTATAGATTTAATCGTTTTTGTTATATCGATTTTCTCCTTCTGTATTGTTACACTCGCCATTTTGCGTTTATTTGACGTGTTTTTCATTATCAAAAATCTCACCATATATTTCTACTGGCCTACACAGTGAGATGTGTTTTCATAATTTAGAGACAGTATAGAGACATTAATGGCGTACATTGAGAGTAGTAAGCTTGGTGTCATTATTCTGTTAAAAATGAAGTTGTTTCCAATATCGTATTTATGTATCGTGTTTCTCCCAAAATATTTAGTTAAAATTATGATTCATTAATACTCATCGTGTCATCAAGTTACCCAATTCTGAGGCCAATTTACACTCTTACGCCAGAACATCTTTCACTTCCAATGCTGAAGCATGAGGTGGGAGGAGTTCTAGTTTCACATAAATTCATGGGATTAAACTACTTTTTCATTTACAAGCTATTATAGGCCCATCGGAAACCAAAAATGTTTGCACTATCTCCCCATCCCAATAAATTTGCTGTCAATTTTGAATTTTCTGAAACTTAATTCCAAGAATCTAGTTGGATCACTAAGCATGGAAGTGGAAATGTTCTTGGTGTAAAAATCGGCCATAGAATTAGGTAATTTGGTATTTTTGTTGATATTGTGAATCATGAGCTCTATTTAAATATTTTAAAGAGAAATTTTAAATTATCCGCTCACAATGTCGATATTCAAACGACTTCATTTTTAACAGGACAATGACGCCAAGCGCAATGCTCTCAATGTACGCCACTGGTGTCTCTATAAATGTCCCCAAATTATGAAAACACCTCCTCAAGCACTTCATTTAGCCCAGTAGAGCATATTTGGTGAGATTTTGATGTAAAAAAAACATGACAAATAAACACAAAATGTGAAATAAAAACAATAATCACTTAAGAATGGAGGAAAATCGATGCAGAAATTACAAAAAACTTATTAAATCTATACCAAGACGCTTAAAAGCTGTTGTGGACACTAAAAGATATCCTATTAAGTACTAAATTAAGAAAGAAATACAATATTTAAAGCTAAGTTGAGATTTTTGTTAAGTGTACTAAGACTTTTTTGGGGTAATTTTTTAGTAGCTTTTTGATTATTAATTTTATAAAAAAATAGTTATACTTTTTTAAAAAAAAATAATTATGAAATTCCATTAAGAACAAGTGGCAAATATCATAAAAAATTACAATTACAATATATTAATTTTTATTAGTCGAAAACATTAAATTTTATAAGAAATTGCAAGTGTACGAACACTTTTGTGGCCCACTGTATATAAATTTATATTACTTTTATTTAAAATTAAAAGTAAAGCTTCTGTAAAATTTCTAATCCTATTTAAGTATAAAAATAAAGAACTTGAGGTGGATTTTGAATTGAATCGTTTACATAAAGAAGCAGTCTTTTTCATAAATTGAGCTTAGCATCTCTCTCTTGCGAACAAATTTTCATGAAGTATTCTTTTTTTTCTCAAAAGTAAAGACATTGTGCATTTAATCTTTTTGATCAGAATTTTTCAACGCCAGAAATTTCATATTTGAGATTTGTAGTATTATTAACATGGAGTATAAAGCGTGGGTTTAAAATGAAAATATTTAAGTGTATGGATTGAAATATAAAGAAAGGAAGTAATGCACTTGATATATTGGCAAACATTTTTCTCACCTCAACTGCTTCCGCTTTTGCTAATACTATTATCGGATAGAAGAACAACCAAACACAATACATCTTTGCATGATCGAATAACTTCTCATATCCTGCCAGAACTTGCTGAGCACCTAAGAGAAAATAATTGTATGAGTATGGAATAAAGTGAAAAAAAAAATTGTAAGTTTAAATTATTTACTATAAAAATTAGTAATTTTAAAGACGACTTTCTGAAAATGTACTAAAATATGTTGGGACAAAAGCTTCTGTTGCATAAGAAAAAATAATTTTAAATTGCTATTGGATTTTTAGGTAATATTAAAAGAATCATACGGTACTACATTTCGATTTTCATATTCATGTAGAGTGCATAAGCCATTTAAATATATTTATTTAGCCTATCACTAATTTCTATCTATCTGTCTATTTATATAAAGTAAAAATGATACTCACACACACACACAATCATTCACTCACTCATCACGAAATCTCCGGAACTTTTAGATCTACAGACTTGAAATTAGGTAAGTATGTTTCATTTGTTCAGTAGATATCCTTTAAGAAAGCGGTTTTGTGGACTATCGACTCCCAAGAGGGATTTCATATGGCATTTAGACAAAAATTTCAGCCTTGGAAATACAGACCTAAAGACTCAAAAATTTGGCAGGCATGTTTCTTTGTTAAGCAGAGATCTAGTAAGAACATATTTGCGAAAATCGTTTCTCAAGGAATTCACAAGGGTCTATAAGGGCATTATAAAAAAAATCCAGTTTTTGAGCTATTAGGATCTACATACTTGGAAATTTAGGATTCACATGTTTTGAATTAGAATTCCCGAAGAACGGTTTTGAGGAATTTGATCAATAGTGTCTTAGGGATGCATTATTGATAAAAATTTCCCGATTTTGCTATTAGACCAACAGGCTTGAAATTTCTTGCATTATGCTTCTTTGTTGAGTAGAGATTCGCTAAGAACGGATTTTTGCTGAATTTCCCTCCAAAGGAGGTTTAGAGATGAATAGAAAAGTTATGAATTAAATAAAGAAACTCCCATTTTTCAGCCATTATAATTCGAAACTTGAAATTTGGCTATTTGGCAATCATGACTTAGACTTGAAATTTGGCAGTCAGAACAATTGATTGAATGTGTTTATTAAAATTTTTGAATCAAGAATAAAATACAAATTTTATTATATTCTCAAAATTGTTCGTAGATTAACTTTATGTAAAAAATATGCTAGACTAAAAAGAGGATAATGGACTAAAGGGGAGTAAAAAGAAGTTTTAGTAAAAATAATATATCACAAGAAACATAAATTTGATTGCTTTGATAATTATTAAATTGATTCTGCGTACTTTTTCCCGATTAATATTGAAATTTCAGTCAGAGAACAGTACTACTTACAAACAAGAATCGAATATCCATTCCTGATCTTTCAGTTAAAGGCAAAATCGCTACACTTCCCAGTAGATAAAAGAATCTTAAATTTTCTTCCCGGCACAGCTTTCTGCGCAATTTTCCTATCCAAAATAGAATCTGATAAAACGAAAATAAGTATATAGTATAATGAAAATAAAGATGATTGTAAGTGATATTTCCTACATAGATCATATTTTTTCAAAAAATCGATATTTTGAAAAATGCAAGAAAAAGTACGATACAATAGTTCTATCCGAGAATTCCCTCAAACGGCTATGATGATGCACACAACGCTAATTTTATCCATCAAAAATAAGCGTAGAAAGCAAAACAATGAAACCTCATCTATGTGACGTCACAATCACGTGACTCAATCAAGTGCCTCAGACACAACAAAATTATGCTGGTCTTGCATTCATTGTAATTTAGTAATTCTGAATTTTTTCACCTGTTAGCTTCTCATAAAACAATTTAGGATTACTTGTACTATATTTGGTCTCCTCTTAGAAATGAGTAATAATTTTCATGAACAGCAAATAATGAATCTTAAATTTTTATGATTGATAATAATAATACAAATCTCTTCTATTGATCATTTATATATATAACCATCATTCTTCAATTTCTTCATATAATCAATAACGTAAATGTGATGTAATTTGAAACAAATTTTATTTTTAAAAAATATTCATGCATTTTGTAATAAATTTCCAGATACCTTAAAATGTTTAAAACGAGTTTTTTAAAGCTATTTCTAATATTTATTGTTTTATTTGCTAATCACAAAGTATTCTACTAATTCACATAAAATATAAGCAAAAAAAAAAAAAGTTTAAAGTCTTGCCAATTATAGATTTACACTAGTGAAAACAATGAAAGAGAGTGAATGGTTTTTTTTTTCAATTCCTACTATTAGTTCACACTTTCCTTATACATACTTGGCTATTACCTTTGTTCAAAAATTTCAATTTTTATAATAATAAAATTTTTATTCATCCACCGTTGGTTTACAATAATTTAAACTTGTAGTGGATGACACTTGATGCTAATTACAGTTTTTTCAAATATTAATTAATTAATTAAATTAAATTTAATTAATTTTAGTTTTATATGGGAGAAATAATTTATAGAAGGATATATAAAAGTAGAAATAAATACGGTGAGGAAAGCATGTAGATTGCTGAAAAATTTCTTTTTAGATCTTTTTTATTCTGGGTTCTAGTCTAAGTGAAGGAAGGAACAAAATGGAAAATGAAACAAGTGACAGAAAAATTGAAGAAACTTTAGCCACTTAATATTGTGATTCTGTCATATGCATATATATTTATATTAATTGTAATTATTTAATAAAAGTAACTAAAATAAAACTTTTCTTTTGCTGACACAAGCAGGAATTGACTCAATTTTTTATATATTACTTGTTTTAAAAATAAGAACAAAATAATTAACTCCTATACGGAAATAAGGCATCTGATGATAGCTAAGAGGACCTCTGTCCCGTCGTGGCCTGATACGTCGTAAGACGGTGGCACTGTTATCTCTTTATGTAGTATAGGATACAGAACCAATGGCACGGCGACACAATTACTTGGGTAATGCTCCACATCTATAAACGGTTAGCATTTTAGTTCAAAATAACAAAGTTCACTATTATATTACGAATAAAATGCGAGTGATCATCGCATTTTTACAGACATATGCCAACATTTCAAGGAATTGAATGTAAAGCTTCAAGACTCAAATAAAATATATTATCTTCAAGAGGATCTCAATGCTTTTGGACGCTAAATTGCATATTTTCAGAATGATATTATTTCAAGAAACTACCAGTATTTCCCGAACTTGAAAAATCAGACGAAGAAAGTTATTCAAGAACTTATTTCCATAATTATTATAAAAATTTGATGTGACTTCATTTGATAAACTGAACTTGTCCCAGTTCGATTGAAGAATGAAGAATTTGAAATCTCAACTATGCTGGATTTCTAGTCTAGTTCAATATGGATTCAAAACTTTATTAAAACAAGAAAATGTTGAAATTGATTAAAACAGAAATTAACAAGCACAGGAATAAAAAATGTCAGTAACGAAATTTTGGAACATGGATTCGATTCCAGATACGATTACCGTTTGAAGAAGCTGGTCTTCATGCTTTTAACCATATTTTTTAACCATATTCGTTAATATGATCAGTTGTCACTTCCGTCTCTGACCAGGGTGGTGAACCTTTTGGGAAGAGTGCCATTGTCCGGATATAAAAAAATATACAAAAGCATTTCCAACTTTTCTAACAAAACAAGACTATGGAAAGGTGAAAAAAATGTTACTCATAGCCTTATTGTGCACTTTTATAAAAAGTACGTTTTTATAAAGTCTAAACAGTGAACTTTTAATAAGAATAAAATCAATAAGACAAAAAGTACAAACTTAAGTTTTATTGTTAATAAACTTTACAGGTTCACACACACAATCAGTTAGGTTAGATATAAAAAAATTAGTTACTGAAACATTTAATTCTAAATAATTATTGAACAGTCAGTACTTTCCTGTTGTTTTTGAATTTGTAGTTTTTTTTACCATTTCAATCTGTTAAATTAGCATTAGCTCTCCGCTGTTACTAACAATATTAAGATTTTAGGTGTATACCAGTTGTAAATACGAGCCATATTTGATTTTTATTACGTTCATAATGAAAAAATATCCATTCACAAAACATGTTGATCCAAAACCTATAGCAACATCCAATAGCCAAATGTGTAAATTAGAGAAATTACTTTGTTGGTATAAACTTCCAAAATACCATCATGCTGGTCGCCCATCCGGTACAGTAGTTAGCAACGCTGACTGCTGTGCCGTTGGCCTGAGTTCAAATCTAGAAGACATGGATGCTTGTAAACGTATAGTGCCTTCGCTGCGGCATGGGGGTACTTTTAAATAGCCTTCGAGCCGCAAAAGTTTCTCTTGAGGTTATTGGAAATGGAAGAGAGATGGAGGTCCTGAACAGAGCCCCAGGGTGTTCTCTCCTCAAAATTGGGTGAAACCGAGATAAATCGTTCTGTTACCTGTATGGTACCAAAGCTACGCACATCGGTAGGCATCACTTAGTCCTTTGCCATGATTAATTTCGTGGGCCTTGATCTGGTCTTTGCCGATCAGGTGGCATTAGTAACAATAACAAATTCAACATAATTCGGATTCCTTAAAATTGAAATAAGTTCTTAAATTTGCTTTTGCATGATGCTTTAGGACAAAAATTCAAAATTGGATTTCTTGTGGGTAAATAAAATAACGATTGTAGAAAAAAAAGTATGGAAGAATTAGTAACTTTTCACCATCTTTAAAATTGTTAAAACTAGCACAGAACGAATTTTCTCAAAATGTATATTAAATTTTAAATATATCATATAGCTCGGAGTTTAACTTGGTAGATAATTCCAACATTAATGTGAAATGTGTGTTAATCTCTTTTTCCGTAAAATGAAGACAAAGAAAAGTTTCTTCACAAAAAGAAGATATATATGATCAATTAAGGACAATAATTTCCTTGTAATTTTAAATTTAAATTATTTAAATGACCCACAACAGGTGTAAGAAAAAGCCAAGTCCCTCAAATTCCAAAATCTCTCCAGTGCACTTTCTTTGGAAAGCGAGAACACATAGCAATGAAGGAGTATTTTCTATAATATAGTTTTCTATTGTAATTCAACCAAGCGTTTTTAAAATACATTTTGATGAATTTTTTCTCTGAAAACCGCATTTCATCAAAACTGTACAAAAAATTAGCATTTATTATTTTTCAAATTTTTCCACCTTGCGTGCCACACTGTAAGCACGCGGGCTGTGGGTTGGCTACCCTGGTCAAGACGATGGCTCAAGATGGCGGATAGTTGGAACACTCGAGGCGGGTCAATTATAGGCTACCTGCTGGAAATCTAAAGGTTCTATGAGGGCTTCCATAATCCTCTTTGGTAAAAATACTTTTCAACTGTGATTTTAGATGAAACCGCTTTCCATAGAGATGACTTGATTTTATGTAAATGCAAGCTTCTATTTAAGAGCCATTCATGGAGTAGGCGGATGATGGTTGAAACTTGAGTATAAGAAGAAATCATAGTGTGAGAGACCGGTGGTCGCACATTTAGTATTGTTAACAATCCAAGAAGGAAAGATTAAGCAAGTGTTGCCGCAAGAGCGTCTAGGAATAGAGAGTAAGTGCTAAGTTATTTATATTATAGTTAGATTAATAACCTTTGATTGCTCTTTCGGGCTTAGTTATTAGAGTGCATTCCCCGTATTCTTATAAAGCAAAGTGTTTCTCATCTCCAGGTGCCCCCTAGGGGCGAGTATATCGAAAAGTTTAAAACAAAAGATTATTTAAAAAAATTACACTTACTGAATTGAAGCAAAACAAAATACATTCTGACATAATAAAAAATAAAATACATATTTACACTAATATAATATACTAATAAATGCATCAGTACTGCCCAATGTGTTTCATAATTAATTTAACAGTACTAAGTTAAGAACATGTTTAATAATTACTGCAACCCAATGGGTATGTCATAAAATTATATACAAAATTCTCCTACTTATCTTGATAATTTGTACGGTTTATACCAAAGTCGTACGTCAAAAGTATATTATTATTGAATCTTGGCCATTGTTATTGTATGGAGGGGGCGCGATGAAAAATTATGATTGAAAATTGGGTCGAAAGTATAGAAAGTTTGAGAAGCACTGTTATAATAAAGTTCACAATTGAAAAAGAAAATAAAATTGTTTAAATTGAGAAATGTCTGATTTTACTCGAACCCTCTTACAGCCGCGATCGAAGCGATCATGACAGAGGGACCCGGGGTTTCGAGAAATGTGATGTCCACTTGTGGAAAACAGTTTACACATACCGGAATAATAATCCCCTTACTTGGTCAAGACTGCAAAAGCGATTACAACGCCGACTTAAATAATCGTTATTTGAGATTTCTAGCCAAAAGGAACAGATCTGAGAATACGACACAATTGTCTTGTAACTAGTAAAAGGCAACAACAGGAACATCCATTTTACGGATAATTCACCCAGAAACTTAATGCAGGTAGCCTGTAGGCCAGGTACCCTGAAGACCGCCTACCTTGACTGTGACCCCCAAAAAAAAAAAAAAAAAAAAGACCGTCTAGCAAGGCGCAGAGAACACCTGTCTTGGACAAAGGCTGATTAGGAGCAAGTTCTTTCAGTGACGAGATGTGATTTAGTCTGGAAGTGACTCGAGACGTGTTCTCATCTGGGCAGAGCCTAGAGGTTATATATCGGCCATCTAACACTGGGGAAAAGGCTCACCATGGTCGAGGTGGTCTGGGCAGGCATTATGTCAGATGGCATACCGACCTTCATGTGTTCGGTAGAAGTACTTGACAGGTCAGCGGTACAGGACGAGATCCTGCACCTCTATGTCAGATTTTCGGTGGAGAATATGACCAAACTATCTTATGGACGATAACGTAACACCACATAGGTCAGTTGGTGAAAGAATTCTCCAATCTAAAAGATATTATTCAACGATTAAGTGATTCAGACGTCCCCTGACCTTTTAATTCCATTGAAGACATAAGGGATGTCAATGGACGCTGAATTACATCTCGAAGACCAGCTCAAACGTCTATCGATGAGCTCTAGAGTCCCTTGGTGTAGGAGAAGCGGCGGTTGCCTCTAGGGGTTAATAAGAGCCCTGGTAAATTGTATTAAAACATCGATGCAAGATTTATGCAGTTGTTAGAGGTGATCATACACCTATTAGACATGTTTTTCTTGACTGACGGGGTTTTGGTCAGCTGCTGTGCTGGACAAGCGACCATTTCCTTATTTAGGTACAGGTTGTGCCCATTTTGTTTTCCTCCTATATATTGATGATATTTTGTCAGATTTGGTTTTATTTTGTTTTGTTATTTTTTTTATTAGAAAAATGGCTCCCTTAACTGTTTTCACCAGTGTACAATGTACAGGTGATATTTTTTATGCAAGTGTTAATTACAGAAAATGCAGTTTTAGTAACATTTATATGAAATTATTTTTTTTTGAAACGCTGAATAAAATGTACTTAAGTAGAACGTTTTTTCATGGAATTTTTTTGAAATGTGATTAAATCTTTTCCAGAATTCCCAGAATTATCAAACCTCTGCGTTAAACGTCATTTCATAAATGCATTATAGTTTTCTAAAAATTCAACCTAAAGGTTTTTGTTTCTAAACCTTTTTTTTTAAAGCAGAACAAGCAAAATCATGTTCACGAATAATAGAATCTGCTTTACTCTTTTAACTTTCAGTAACGTTTTACGTTCAGTTTCTGGGATCGTTACCACAACACACACACAGTTCAAAGTTTATTTAATCTTCCAATTACCACATTCACACTAATTCCACAGTTGTAATAGCGATAACATTACGTTTCACGAAAAATTTCATCCTAAGTTATTTATTTGTATGTCGCGCTTAATTTCAATAAAGAATAGTCATCGTGCGGATTCTTCCTTAAATTTAGTATTATTAAATCTGATTTCACAGATTTATTTTGTCACTATCACCATTTAACCATCATATACCAGATTGTTGACTTCTTTTATCCGTCAGAAAGAGGTACTACATTTATGGGTGTGTGAGTGAGTTGAGTTGAGTTTGGTGTTTTATGGCGCCATAGCCAGTTTTGGCTATACTGCGCCAAACATTCGTAGATCTGTGGTCTGACGGAAAAAGAAGAAAAGGAGAAAATTTGGGTGACAAGATGGAGGGTCAAAATAGAAGGATCACTGGGGTCCCCCGGGTCGTGATCCCCGTTTTTTCCCAAAGATAGAAAACCCCCTTGGGAAAAAGGAAAAGATCACTGGGGATGGGGCCCCCGCCACCAAAAAGGGTGCCCCCCCGGGGGTTTTGTGGTGGGGGTCATTTTGTTGCACTATGCGCACGAGGCCCGTGCAAGCCCCCTAATTTTGCCCTGGTCAGAATGAGGATTTCTCGAGCTGGTTTCCCTCTTCTACACCACAACTCGACATGTTTAACGTACATTGGTCCCTCTGCACGGCAGGTTTTTAGTGGTACTAGGCTCGAGCTCATGACAAGCCAGCCAAGAATCCGTGACTTTGAATTATTTTATGCGAGGGTCTGATTATTTTATTGACATCTTAATCTACTACAACACAGGGACTATTGATAACGGACCTCATAATTTCGAACCTAGTTCCAGTAACGAGGATGACTCCTGAGCTGGCACTCCACTTAACAAATTTCCACCCTATGCAAACGGGAAGAATTTGACACGGTATTTAACGTGCATCAGCTCCTTGAAAAAGTGGCCCTTCAGTGTTTGTCCAGGACTCGAACTCATGACTCACCGGCCCCAAATTAGACTATGACCATTCTGCTACAGCAGCTATATTTTACGGAGAAGGATAGGTACAAGAACACTGTCCAGTATTTGAAAGAAAGGGTCATCGAAACCGAGAGACATTAAGAAAATGTAAGTGTTTTTCAGAGAGCTTTTAAAGGGGGGGGGTTGGCCCCCCTCTATATATAATAATATTAAATAGACTGTTTTGGTACCTTTTTTCAAAAATTGTTTTAATTTTATATGCTTGAAGTTTTTCATACAATTAAAGTACACCTTTCTCATTATACTGAGATGAGCTTTTAACTAATTTTGAATTTTTTAAATAATTTATGAAATATTTTATCAATTGCGAAGTTTGACCCATTTTTCACGTGAAAAAAATTTGTAAAATTAAATTTTTGAGATTTTTACAAAAGGCTCCTTTTAATAATATATTAGACATCATTATAAATGATCATAAAACTTTCCATACCTGTGAACAGAAACTCAGAAAAGGTAATCGAACAAAAAAAATTTACATTTTGAGATGAATTATTTTTAAGTATACCTAATTTCTAAACGGCGGAAATAAAAAAAAAAAAAAGGTTCAATTTACAAAAAAAGGAAGGTTTTTTTTTATCAGACGTTCAATTTTTAAAGAAAAAAACGAAGTACTTTGTTTAAATTTTTTCCCCATTCAAAGGGGATGACCCAGTTTCAACGATTTTTTAAAAAAGTGGGTTTTTTTAAGGGGTTTCTATTTCCCCCAGAGGTTAAAGTAAGGTATTTTTCGAAAGGTTAAAACCATAAAATTTTAAAAAAGTGAAAAAAATCTCAAATTGTCAAAAAAAAATTTTAGCTTCCAACACCCTTTAAGAAGTTTTTTTTGCAAGCGAATTTTATAAATAAAAAAACACGACCCATTGACTTAAAAATTTAATTTATAAGAATATATCAAGGGGTCTCAGGGTGTTAAATTTTCTAGAGGTCTGAAAATATAGAAAATTTTTGAAACATGAAAATTTTTTTTAAATTTAAATTAAATGATTCAATTTTTTAAATTATTTATAAAAATGGGTTTAAAAAAAGTATAAAAATGTTTAAAATATAATCAAAATTTTAAAAAAATCAAAACATTAAAAATTCTGTGATAAATATTAAGTATTTTTAACGTTGCGCATATTTTCTAAAAAAAAGTAGATCTGATGTTTATAAAAATTTATAGTTTAAAACATAACTCTTTTTAAACCATACCTAATTTTAGTATTATATATCTTTCGTATTTCAAAATATTTTAAAACATTGCAATTTTTAAATATTTTTAAAAAAGGGGATTTGTTTTATTTTTTAAAAATTTTAATTTTTCTATTTATATAAAATACCATGTAAAGAATACATTTCTTTTTTAATCAACTTATAGCTAGTATAATTAAAGCTACTATTTTAGAAAATAGATGCGCGACGTAAAAAAAATAAAAATTTTCATAAGAAAAATTTCTTATTTTCATATGCTTATAATTTTTAAAATTAACATATTTTAAACATTTTTTACTTTTCTGGCCCATTTTTATAAATAATTTTAAAAATTCGAATTATTTGATTTAAATTTAAAAAATTATACCTGTTTGAAAATTGTTTATATTTTCAGCCCTTTTAGAAAATTTAAAACCCCCCGGACCCTTAATTTCAATTTTTTATATAGTGTTCAAATGCCTAAAATCATGTCACTTTCCCCCATTCTGATCACCCGAACAACAAAATAAGGGAACGATGTTCTTAGGCCAAGAAAAACCTTTTACATCAGTAAACCGGGTGTCACGTGCTGAGAGAAGGGCGGGTTTGAGCGAAAATGTTCCAAATTTTTTTTGGCAGCTGACGTATGTTACGTTGTGACGGTCCTCGTTCTTTCATTAACAAATTTTTTGGGTTCATTCCCAGAAAAATGGAATTTTTCCAACCAACCCGGGGTAGAAGGGAACGAAAGATAAATAAAAAAGTTTTTAATTAACAGAAGTTTAGAAAGGGAGGTGGCATTTGGGGGGTGTATGATAGTCCGTGTTGCGGTGAAGAGTATTTCGAGGTTGGACAGTCCAGAGGGTTACCAGTGACAAAAGCCTTTGTCGGGGAAAAAAAATTTCCCCGCCAGTGAAACGGAACTTCAGTTAGGCCCCGGTAGATTGCGCTTCGTTGGGCATTGGTTGGGTTACCATTTTAATATTCGGATCTGTGTTTAATTGAAATTGATCTTGGCGAGTTAGTCATTGATAGTGGTCCGGGGTTTCGTTATTTCGGTATTATATTTGTGTGTTTCGCCACCTAGATTCTCTCACATATCATAATTTCCCAAACTGTTATTGGGGAAATCAGTACCTTTTAAAGTTTCAATATCCACCCCAATATTTAAACATATTTTCATCGCACCCCCATACAATAATAATGCATTGAATTCAATAATGTGTTAATTTGATGTAAAACAGATACGATCTTAACCCCCTTTTTGCGCTACCGGTGTAAGAAACGTTCCCCCTCAGTCAAAACGTTAATTTCCCCCGGACGTATATGTAGTCTTTTCCGGGCGATTTTTTCTGCACTGCTATCCATTTTAAATTTTGAATGCAAAAAGGACCCTTTAAGGTTTTTGCGAAGGTTTCGTTTCAGATTATTTTTCTTTATTCCTTCCCCACAATACTACATCGCAGACGCACGCCTACGTTGAAAACAGTTGGCACTGGGATAACTTTTAATCGGCAGTTAAGGGATTAATTATAAATCGCACAGAGATTAATAAGATAAGTGTTAATTTTTTTATGTAATTTTATGTACGGTAATCCCATGGGGTCACTGGTAATTATTAAACTTGCTCTTAGTATTGTTAAATTAATTATAAAATATATTGTGTAGCACTGACACATTTATAAGTGTAATACATCAATGTAAATGTGTATTTAATTTTTTTTTATGTCGGAATATATGTTGTTTGTTTACTTTCAGTAAATGAATAATATTTTTAAATATTCTTTTGTTTTTGACTTTTCAATATGCTCGCGCCCCCTCATAGAGTTTTCACGCCCCCAAGGGGGGGAGCCCACAGTTTGAGAAACGCTGGGGGGGTTTAAGTTAAGATCTTAATAAAGTAATATTAAGATTATGGCAGCGTCTGGTTCTTCATTTAATCCTACACCTCTAGCTCACGCTGATAATCTAGGAGAAGGGCACCCAAGGGGTTCGCTCTTACAACGTTTATTAGCATTTCATGATGCATTTCTATAAAAACTTACTTTTTTACCTTGTAACCAGTTTTTCTGTAACTACATCAGTAGCTCATTCCTTAGAATTTTTGTAGAGTTTTTCTTTTATTTCCTGATTACAATTTTTAATTGGCCAAAGAACTAATAAAATGAGAAACCTTCTAAATTTTAAACTTTAATTTGAATAAAAGTTTTCCTAGAGCTGGCTGAAAAAAGGATGCTATTAGTGACGGACATCATTATTTTGACCTATGGATGAATAATAAAGTCAACGCGTGAGCTGGAGGTTCGCTGTTTAAGGCTTTTACACATTACACTGTGTAAGACATCCAGTTCGATTGGATAAAATCATTATTCAACGCAATGTATCTTTGATGGATGAAATCGGAGGAATTTTATGATTTATGAAGCTTGCAACCTAAGCCAATGGCCGTTCCTTCTTTATTTTTTTGGAGTTACTTGAATGATAAGTTACTTAAGGTATCCGACTACTTGCGACAACTTTTTTTTTTTTTTAAAATAATGGAGATATGGAGATTTTTTCGTGGTTTTTAGATTTATTTAGTACATTTTTTTTAAAAAGGCTAAAATTAAGAAGAGAAAAAAATTATTACTACTAAAATGGGGAAAAATTGGTAAAAATTGACAAAAAATGACATAAATGGAGCCCGCTCTGTACAAATGGTAAATGAACAAATTTTCAATTTTGATGTATTACTTTGCTATTCCTTTTTGAAACGACCTTTATAATAAGAGATATTTTAAATTTACAAAAACTATATAGAGCACTTTATCTTAGTTATTATATGAAATTGCTTAAAAAAACAGCGACTATATTCACATAAAGAACTGTAAATTTTGTAATAAAACAGTGATTGATAAATCTGAAGGTTAAAACAATTCTACTGTTATACAAAACGTACACAAAAAATTTCAACAAATTATTTCCAAAATTTTTTGAGCAATTGCTGTCCCCGTTTGAGTTTTTCGAAAAAAAAACAAATTTCGAGTAAAACGCATTTTAAAGTTTGACATCTTATGTAAAGTTATAGCATCTGCTTTTACTAAAACACCTGTAGTTTTTGTTCTAGTGAATGGAAAATAAAAATCTTGGTATTTTTATGAAGCTAATAAGATGGCCTATAAAATAAAATCATAAAAAATTTGTTTATTTTTCAAAAAAAAAATCATGATTTTAGGGTAGTCGGATACCTTAACTTCAACACAAAAGTTTTTATAATCCGGAATGTATTTTATTAACTATAGTAAAAATTTTATGTTTACTTCGTGATCAGAAATGACGAAAAAGCCTTTTAATTGTCACTGGCGTAGCTAGTCCTGAGAGGGGCCTTTTATTAAAAATCCCTCGGGTGCCCTTTGGACCCTTACTATTTTACGATTTTTGTTTACATGTTGGGGGTTTTCGATTGGGGTTTATCTTGATACGGCTCTACAGCTATCTATTTTTAAACTGGGAAAAGGTTCCGACACGTTCGGAAATTTGATTTTAAAAAAGCGCATAAATGTATAATTTTCATTTTATTTAGTGTCACTTAGATTGAAAAATGTTTAAAATTTTTTTGCATTGGAAAAAACTGATTTTCATTTTGGCAAAAATTCAAATAACCTTTTTCAAATGTTCCCCTTTTTGAAAAAAATCTTCTTTTTATTAATATTTTGTCTGTATATCTCAGACATCTCGGGGCCCCAACTATGATTTTAAAAAAAATTCACATTATTTTCAGAGTTAAAACCCTTTGAAATAATTTCGGGGTATTTTTTTAAAATTTTTTCCCCTTTTGTTTTCTAAAACATGGATAAACCGTTTCAAGTTATGCATTTCAAAATTCTGTTGTTTTTGTACGGGTCAGGCTGAATCGGAAAAAATTTACATTAAAATTTTTTTAAAAGGGGCATTTTGGAAAAAAAGGTTACAATTAATTTTTTCCAAAATTTATTTAAAAAATTGTTTTGTCAAAATCCAAAACAAAATAATTTTTTTAAACTTAAAAATAAACAAAACAAAACTTTTATATATAACACGCTTTTTTAAAAAAAGGTTCCGAATGTCAAATCCCAAAAATTTTTAAAAAACAATCATAACAAGGATATATAGGGTGAGCATGAAAGATGAACCCGATTTTGAAAAACCATGTCATCCAAACTACTCAAATATTGCAATAAGTGATACATGAATGTAAAGAGTAATATTCTATTTTTTCAAGTTACAAATGTTCGATGTGTCACTCTTTTGTTACACAGCATACATCCAATCTGTAATCCAGTTCGTTCCATACATTTGTGGCATCACTCTATCAATGGTTTGTAATGCTGCACAAATGCTTATTTGTCTTCCACTGCTATTCGTTGTATCAATTTCCAGGAATATGGTTTGAAATTTAATTATTTTTGTAAAATTTACCATACCTTTTTCTGGGGCATTCCGAGTTCACAGGCGGAAACTCTAGTAAGCAAAAAACTTTTTGTCATTGTCGCCATTTTTGAATTTTTTATTACCCCGGACCTAGGTAAGGACACCTCCTATTGGCGTGAAAAAAATTTGGTATGTTTCTCTTTATCATTTATTCCTCACACCTTTTCCCTTATCACTTATTGCAATATTTGCTGTAGTTTCGATAATATGATTTTTTAAAATCAGGTCCATCTTTTGTGGTCACCACGTATTATGTACAATTCCAAGACCTTAAAACATTGTTGTCTTGTGAAAAATAGAAGCATGAAAACAACAACACTGTTATAAAAAAAAGTATTATTTTATTAAATCAACCTAAGTTTATTTCAAATTTTTATTAAAAAAATAATGTTTGAAATTTATGCGTTTATGAAGCATACCTTTCTTTTAGGGAAAAATTTTACGACTTCAAAGTGGTGAATATATAACAAATGCAGTTGAAGAGTTGTACTAATATTTAAAAACAAGATTCGTCTTCAAAAGGATTAGTTTGTCTAAATAGAATATATCTGGAATTACTGTATCAAAATTACAATCGTAAACTATCCTTTAAGCCATTTTCGAACTTCTTGGCCTGATTCTAATTCGTATCGGCGTAGAGGGGTTGATTACAAAAGTCAATGCAGGTAGAAGTCGATCTCTTTCATCCAATGACTCGATGGTGTAATTCCGTAATATCGTTGAAACTACAATAATTTGTTCCATCATGCTCAATTTTTGCCCTATAAATATAAATAAAGTTTAATTTAAATGAAATTTTTAAAAAAATTATATAGATATACCATAAATATAAGTTATCAATCAATACGATTTTCAGCACACGATCTTTTTTTTTCATTTTTGAGAAGAGGACGTAATACAATTTAGTAAACAAAAATCGGTAAAAAAATCAAAACAATATACTTAGCCTAAATTATTTTTCGTATAGTCTCACTAAATTTAAAAATTTTAAGTTCAGAGTGTTATAAAACTTTATTTCGTTTTTTCCATCTCAAAACCCCCCCCAATGGAAGTTAAAAACTGATTTATCTCGGAAAGCAAAAAATCACTAGTTTTTCTTCATTTCAAATTCTAAAGTGTTTTTATATTGTGATAAATGATTTGATATTTTTCTAACTTTGCTATTAAAACATGTACCAAAACCTGAAATGAATTTCTAAATCAAAGCAACTTATATATTTTTTGAAAAATAGTTGAATTTATAAATTTTAAAGCTTTTTTTAAGAATTTTTTTAAGCGTTCTAAAAAAAGTACTTTAATTAGTAATGTTATACACCCATATCAACTTTTGTTGAGCTTGGTTTTACTAATGTAAATAAATTTATTTTGCATCCAATTTTTGTACGAATAGCATTTAAAATCATTCAGAATTTTCTTTTTTTTAAAAGATCACAAAGATTAGCTTTTTGTGGTATTTTAAGCCTGTACACTGTTTTGTATAATACATATACAAAGAAGGAAACCACCAAAAATGTGTTAAATACATTAAATTCAAGAATTTTTTTTATAAATAGTACCATGTCCCTTTAAGGTATCCGACTACGTTCGGAACCGGGATTTTAAAAAAACCCTTGGATAATTTTCATGATATTTATTACTTGAAAAAAACGGTTAAAAATTTTTTTGGGGTTTTTGACAAAAAAAAATTTTCTTATTTTGGGCAAAAATTCAGAAAAATCTTTTTCAAAAAGTTCTTCTTTTATAAAAAAGGGTTTAAAATAAAATATTTCACACACACACACACCACCACACACACACACACACACACACACACACACACACACACACACACACACACACACACACACACACACACACACACACACACACACACACACACACACACACACACACACACACACACACACACACACACACACACACACACACACACACACACACACACACACACACACACACACACACACACACACACACACACACACACACACACACACACACACACACACACACACACACACACACACCCCACCCCCCACACCCCCCCCCACACACACACCACCCCCACCCCCCCCCCAACACACACACACACACACACACACACACACACACACACACACACACACACACACACACACACCCCACCACCACACACACCCCAACACACAATAAAAAAACAAAAAATTAAACAAGTTTAAAAAACAGTGATTCCATGGCATCATATAAAAATTATATACAAAAATTAACATTTATCAGGATAATTTGTACGATTTAAATTTAACCCCTCAACTGCCGATTAAAAGTTACGCGATTCGCTCTCCAATGCCAACGTTTTCCAAGCAGGCGCGCGTATGTGATGTATTGGCGATGGGGGAGGAATAAATAAGTAAATCCTTCGCAAAGACGTCAAAGTTTTTTTCATTCCCCAAAATTTTTTGGATACGGGGCTCAAAAAAATACACTTTGGAAAGACGTATATATACGTTTGGGGTAATTAACGTTTTGGCTAAGTGGTACGTTTATATACACCGGTGGTTTTTAGGAGGTTAAAGTCATTTTGTAACTTTAGCGTCAAAGTATAGTCTTATTGAATTCAATGCATTTTTATTGTATTGAGGGAAAGGGGCGAGAAAACTGTGATTGAATATTGGGACGCGAATATTGGAACTTTAAGAAGCACTGACGTAATGCTTTGAAAACAATGATTAAGACGTTCGAGGAAACAAGATCATTGAAAATTCGTCCAGGCAAAGGGTTCAAACCTGTGTCATAAGAAGTGATAATGTATGTATATGGCAACTGCAATCATCGATAGATCGCAAGAAACTAATTACTGGTTGTAGCACCCGAAGTGTATCGAGACAATTGGATGTGAACTTTTCAAAGGTATGAAAAATTTTGTTGCGAGCTCTCCTTAACTATCCATACATAATCAGCCGCTTACATGAATTTAAATACAGTGATTGTGATAAACGACAGACATTTGCTCTGTTGCTTTCGACCAGGATAGAAGTTGACGATGATTTCCTGCAGCCAATTCTATTCGAAGATGAAACTTATTATCATCTGGATGATTTTGTTCACACTTGACATCTGTTAACACACGAATTGCCTCTGAGCAATTTCACGCAGAGTAGATAACTCTTACGAATTCACCAAAAGTCACCGTTTGATGGGGCTTTATGGTCATTCATCATTCATCTTTTTTGAGATTGTCACTCCGGCAGGTCCAGTAACGTATACCGTTAATGCACAAAGATACCACAAGATCAGTGCCGGTTTATCCAATGGGCGCCCAGGGACCCGGATAATTTGAACGTAACCAGATATTTTGTTTATAAAATTTCGATCCACCAATGCCAAGGTGGCCTATAGATCTTCTGCGTCTAGGGCCTGAAATAAGCTATAATTGGTACTGCACAAGATGCTGACTAATTTTGTTATTACACAACTTCAACAAAGAAAATTTCTCAATCAAATAAACTTTATGGAGAATGATGAAACATCACACATTGATATTGAGGTACAGCAACTATTGCGCTGTCACTTTACAGAAGAATGAGTCATCAGCATCGGTTTTACATTTGCATAGCCACTTCGTTCTCCTAATTTGACTCCATGTGACTTTTGGCTATGGGGTTACTTGAAATCACAAGTTTATGTTGATGGAGTTGCAAATTTAAGTGTCTGAAAGAGACAACATATCACAGACAATACGGAATATTCATTTTGGCATGTTATGTACTCCCTTAGACAATGCTGTGCTGAAAATGCATGGTGTAGTTTCCGAGAGCGGTTTGTCATATTTAATGTAGCAAATAAAACTTAACATAGCACTATAATTTTTTAGTGTTATTTTTTTCTTTTTATTATAAAACATTTTAGATTGTACAACGCCATAAATACCTCTATCTGCAATTTTTGGAACTTTTTTTTTTTTTACAGAATCTCTTACTTCCTATTTCACATTTAGTCTCCATACCAAGTTGAGTGCCATTTCTATTACATTTAACTACAGGTGGCTCTAAATAGCATCAATTTACCCCCTCCTTCCGTATATTTCGGGCTGTTTGCAGGTTTATAGCCCAAATTACCGGTGTGGTTTTCGCATATGAAAGTATTTGCTTTCAGACCTGTTTTTTTATGTAAATGTTAGGTTTAGCAAGGGACAATAAATACCTCTGTCTGTGATTTTTGGAACTAATTATTTTTTACGAAATCTTATTTTTCATGTCGTTATTAGTCTTCATACCAAGTTTGGCGTCATTGCGGTTGTTAGATTGAGCTACAGGTTTCTCTGAATAGTGTCAGTTTAAAAAAAAATTACCCTATATATCTTAAAATTTATAGCAGCAATCTGGTATTGCTTTTGGATATTATTTGCATTTGCATCATTTTCAGTAGATACAAAATTATTTTCAGAATTCAAAATGCAATCATTTTTTCCAAACTAGTCTGTTGGAAAAGTTTAATTCTGTTTTATCGATTATTCTATTTGCATTGATATATGAAAACAGTAAATGATTTGTAAGTTTTAAACGAGGCTTTGCCTAAACGGTTATAAAGGGAAATAAGTAGTTATCACGCAAAATTTATTTGTGAAATAACTATTTCTACACTGCTGGTCACCGAAAATGCAGCACCCTAAAGGAAGAGTGCAAATAACATGAAATTTACAACAAGATTTAGCGGAGGTGAGACATGCAAATGATTAGAATTTCAGCGCAGACACACATCACGCGCGCCTGTGGCGCCACCTCAAAGCGCTATTTAAGGCTTGGAGATTTCGACGATTTCAAGTTCGGCAATTGTGTTTTTCTTGTGGTTTTTTCAAAAAACGATCAGTTATGTCTCGTAGAAAACAGCGATCAGCTTTTGATCAAGTATCCGAGTTCGACAGAGGAAGGATAGTGGCCTACCGAGATTGTGGATTATCTTTCAGGGAAATCGGTAGTCGTGTTGGACGAAACCAAACAATTATAATGCGGATATGTAACCGTTGGATGCAGGAGGGTACGACGGACCAACGTGGTCGATTGCATCCCCTCAGTGCACCACTTCACGTGAGGACAGGCAAATTGTGTGCATGGCAGTGACGGATCGCTCAGTCACATCACGAACCATAGCACAGCACATTCAGTCTGTAACGCATCATTCAGTGTCTGCGCGTACCATTCGACGCCGTTTACAGCAGAGTGGTCTGTCCGTAAGACGTCCATTGCTTGGTCTACCCTTGACGCAGAACCACAGACGTCTCCGCCGCCAATGGTGCGATGAAAGAAGGATGTGGTGGCAGAATGGAATGAAGTTGCCTTTACTGACGAGTCACGCATCTGTTTGTAACAAACACTACGATGGTCGGATTCGAGTCTGGAGACACCGTGGAGAGAGGATGCTGAACACCTGCGTTGTGCACCGTCACACTGGTCCTGCATCGGGTATTATGGTATGGAGCGGTATTGGATATCACTCTCGCACTCCTCTAGTACGCATTGCCAGTACTTTAAACAGCCAGAGGTACATCTCCGAGGTGTTGGAGCCAGTTGTCCTTCCTTACCTTCAGGGCTTGGCCACAGCCATATTTCAACAGGATAATGCGCATCCACACGTGGCACGCATTATCCAAAGGTTCTTTGTCAATCACCAGATTGAACTGCTTCCCTGGCTGGCTCGCTCTCCGGATCTTTCGCCGATAGAAAACATGTGGTCCATGGTTGCTCAACGATTGACCCAGATTACACCCCCAGCTACCACACCAGATCAACTTTGGCAACGTGTGGAAGCTTCTTGGTCTGCTGTATCCCAAGAACACATCCAAAGTCTCTTTGAATCAATGCCGAGGCGTGTGGCAGCGGTGATCTCCAACAATGGCGGCTACTCTGGCTACTGATTCTGGCAGGAACCACACTTCACAGAAGTCTATAAATTTAATAATTTGATACTTGGTCAACATATTATCTACAAAATAAATTTTGTTGTGCTATCTCTTGTCTTTCTTGGTGTTGCATTTACGGTGGCTAGCAGTGTAATTTGAGCAATCGCACGTTCATGGATAAAAGACATCTGCAGTTATAATCAATACATCATTGAAAGAGTTTAACTCGATCACATCGATACGTAACATACGCTCAAAAAGATTTCTTATTATTTTACATTTAAGGCTGGGGTAACCCCCGACGGTTGTTTTCCAGACTGGATCCATGCGATTGCATATCAACGAATGTTTTCACTAAGAGAAATCGAAGACTCCTTTTCAGAATTATTTGACAAAGAATATAATATCCGCAAATATAATATCCGCTGCAACGAAATAAATAGCAAATGATGGAATGTGAAACCTGTTTTTATATCTATCGCATTTCACAATATTATGTGTGGTTATGCACATTTTTTACTTCAGAATTGCTTTCGCATTTCACTGCAAAATATCTAGGCAAATTGTAACTTTCTCGAGTTATATATGATAATTTTACTGTTTGTTGCTTATTTTTTGAGACAGAGTGTAATTAAAAGTTGTTAGAAAGTGTAGTTTGAGCTGTGAAGGATTAAGCTTTAAGTAGCTTGGTAGTTTCCATAAATACATTTGTTAGCACAAACTATAATGTGTATAGTATAGCTTTTTTTAGAAGTTTTGTAAATAAATGTTTGTTATGTTGTCGAGCACATAGGGGCTGTTTTTTTTAACAGATTCAAAAGCTTTCTACGATGTTTAGGAAGAAAATACAAACAGGGTTGTGAAAATTGAATTAAAAGTGAAGAATGGTACAAAAACACCAATATACATTTAAAGATCCCCATAAAAATATTAGTTTTTCTGAATCTGTTTCTTAAAACATTAAAAAGTTCTCATACAACAGAATTATACGAGGACTCGTATTTCAGACTGTCCTTGATTAAAAAACGAGTAAGACAGAAACCAAAAGTTGGATGAAATAATACATATTCTAGATGAAAACTTTCAGATAAGAACGGATTATTCCATACATTAAGTGATAATTTCATTAGAATGTGATATTGCATTATTTACTAATATTATAAAACATGCATAGATATTCTAGTGCAGCGGTCTCCAAACTTGTTGACCTCACGGACCTGTGAATTCATAATTTAAATTCCCGCGAACCACTCAAAGGATTTTTTAAGTGTTAAATATATTTATAAAAAAATTGCCATCTAAGAACATATGTAGGTGTGATATCTATATGAAGTAGTACCAACATCACGCGAAGCCGAGATCGTTTTGGCGTTGTCGATAAAGTACTTGAGTACGAAACGGAAGGTACCCAGAACGAATCTCCTTCCTTCATTGGTGACCCTGGCCGTGCAAAGGAACCGCACCCTTCACGCGCCGCAATCGTGGCGCCATCTATCCACCGCAAAAGCAACCAAGCCGTCAAACATTGACGCAAATAAGCTATTAATTCTCAAAGTCACCTCGCACGAATGACGCAACTGCTTACATGCTCGCCACAAATATGGTATCGTTTGTTCACCTATTCGCCGAAACACTGGCAGGGGAGTATGTGGCGGTGTGATATCTATATGAACTAGTACCAACATCACGCGAAGACGATCGTTTTGGCGTTGTCGATAAAGTACTTGCGTACGGAACGGAAGGTACCCAGAACGAACCTTCTACCTTCAAACACATAAAATATATATAGTTAATAAAATGAAACTATGAATTATAAACACAAATTATGAAAACTTTGTTAATAAACCCATAATAAAATAAACAGAAACTGTAAACACACATAGAACACACACACAAAATTAAAACCTTAAAATCAAACTTTTAGCATTATACATTTATATTGTGTAATGGATGTTCCTGCTTACTTGAAATAAGATTATGGAGATATTTGGATCCAATGTTGTTACTGCTAGACGGAGAACTCACTGCACTTATTTCAAGCTGCGATCAGTACTATGTTTTGATAATTGTGACAGATGAAAAGGCCTTTTCTCATAAATAAGTTATGGAGAATTAAATCAGAATTTTTATCACCCGTTCACTAAGAAAAGGAAAATGGAAAGCCAAAACTGAGATCTTGATAAGGATGAAAGAAATTTAAATTTAAGAGTTTCATCGGACGATAGGTTGATTAGGCTTTCTTCTAGATGAATGCTTAAATTATTATCCTGAATTTTCGCTGCAAACGGATCTATTATCTACAGATTACTATGTCTGGGACCTTCATTTTCTTGGATAATAACGAACAAAAATTCTGTAAGTGATTTCACGTGCTTTTTAACTAGGGTTACAACTTGCTGGTTAACATCATTTTCCTTCATGTTTTTATCAAAATTAGAAAACATTTTCAGATCGTCTTCAACCAATCGCGTTTGTCACAGTAATATTTCCTTTTGAAACGCATCCATTTTACTTCGTAGTGTTAACACGTCCTTAAATTGTCCTCGCAAGGATATGTTTAGTTCATTTAACAGGGAAACACTATCTGCCAAGTATGCAAGCTTTGTTGTCCATTCATTGTTGGACAAGAATTTTCGCAATTTCGAATTATTTTGTTCCTGAAAAATAATATGACTTCTTTTCTGGGGACCAGCGAAATTTTCTCGCGACCTCTAGTGGTCCATGGACCACCACTTTGGTGAGCTCTGTTCTCTATAGTGCATATATAAATATAAATAAATATTAATCGGATTGAGATCTAATTACCTATACAGTTTCTTGGACCGGCAGAAAAAGGAATGTAGGCATATGGGCTTCGGTTTAGCGAGTTTTCTGGAAGAAATCGATCCGGATTAAACTTTTCAGGATTTGGAAATACGTCTTCGTCACGATGAAGGACATGTGTAAGTGCTACGCAAATTGCTCCCTTGGGTATCTTCGTATCACCTAAATATTTAAAATATTTAATTGTTTTAGAAAACTTGCAGGAAGTGTATATATATATATATATACCGTATTTACTCGAATCAAAGCTGCACTTTTTTTCCAATATTAAAGCTACTAAAGATTGGGTGTGGCTTAGAATCGAATTAAAAAATGGGTTGGATGGGCAATTACAAGTTCTGAACTATTTTTCCTTTTCCACAAAGTCTTGTTGAGAATTTGGGGTGCGACTTAGATTCAAGTAAATTCGGTATGTATATAATATAACTACATATATAAAAAATGGATGTTTGTATTGGGATGCTTGTATGTGTAAATGGATGCTTTACTCCAGCACCGTTCAACCGATCACAATGAAAATGGGCATGCATATGTATTTATTTATGTAGAGAGTTTTTGTGCTATCCTCTTTGTTGCAGCTCCGCACCAGGTGGCCCAACAGCATATCAACTTTTCACCATTCAATCAATCGCCAAGTTGCCAACTTTGTCTCCAAAAATGATGCCAACTTGGCTCTATTGATAATATTTCGCTATGTTTTCATTGAATCGCCATTATAATGTAAGGAACGGTGTTGCATGCGAATATTACAATTTTAACATAAAATAAATACAAAAGAAAGTATTATTAACTTATTACACATCCAGATATAAATTATTTACACTATTTTAAGCGTTCTTTACACAAAATTTGTAACAATATGTTAATTTTGCTGAGCACTGATCAGCTTAGGAAGGTGTTATCAAAAATCGAAGCACAAGGCAATTACGGGGCGTTATAAATGAAAAAAAAATCCTTTTTATCAGCTATTAGACCTGCAGACTTAAAATAACAAATATGATTTTTTGATTAGCTAAGATATGCAAAAAGCTTTTTTTTTGTTTAATTTGCAATTCACGTAAAATTAAATCATTTAAAACTACTTTATCCTTCAATCTATATATATATATATATATATTTGCGTTGGACTTCAGCATAGATGGTTGCTATTCTATTTTTCTATTTTCATGGTTTTAATTTCACATATAAGTTTTTATCCTAATTTTTCTACAGAAAATTTTCTTAATATTCCTCTCTCTGAGAGATACATTAATGTTCTCTTTTCATATTTTCATTTTACTCTGTTGTCAGGTTTATCATCCACGTGGTTAGAAATAGGCTTAACTTTTCAACATGGCTTTATTTTATCTTTTTTCTATTACGCCGAAAATTTCTGTTGTACGGGGAAGATGGATCTATAAATCGTTGCTTAACCCTAAATCGCTGGCCTAATTCAGCGACAGCCTTAGAAATCATAATAGGTCTCCGGCTTAGTCCGAAGACTCTTTTTGTATCTATATTTGTTGTGTCTCTTGACCTCCAATTTCTTTCTTCTTTGACATTGTAGGTTTTAGAACTTTTTCACTTTTATTTTATTATATATATATATACACCAATAAGTGATAGGACACATGTAATAAAAAAAGAATAAAAAAATTTTCTTCAAATTTCATAGTTGGTAGATCCTTTACTTGAGCCAAATACAGGCTTAACCTTCGGGGGAAACTTTTTTATAAGTGTT
>BMAV01004232.1:297319-311986 GCA_019973955.1 Trichonephila inaurata madagascariensis | reverse complement strand
TTTTTTAACCCCTTAAGCGGTCAAAGTTTGCCCAATATGTTCCAAAAAAGTTGCATTTTTTATTGCATATAACCAAGTATAATATTTAATCGTGGAATGCAAAAATAGAAGAGTTTTTTTTTAATTTTCAATTTTAAAGTTTTCACTTTATTTCTTATTTTATAATTGTGGAACACAAAAAAACCCAATTTTTTCTTTTCTTTTTATAAGTACACTCTACATGCTATGACAGATGTTTCATGTATCTTAAAAAATTTATTACATACTTAGAAAAAAATTTCATGTCCGTACCTCTTTTTCAAACGGTGAGATGTGTGTGTGTGTGCATATATATATGTAGGGTTGGATATGTGCTCTGTCACATCCCCCTTTCCCTGTTACTTCGATTGGAGCAATCCGCACCGACGTCACACCTCGCCAGAGTTTCCAACTAAAGGAGTACTCAGGAAATGAGGTGGATGGACGTTAGAGACGCTAAGCACTAGACGTAGGAGAAAGACGTTCTCCTTTGATGTTTAATATATTTAAATATTTCATCCTTCATTTTATTAAATAAATCATTTATCATCCAGGTTGTAGTCATTTTCTCATATATATTCACGCTCGATTTGAAGTAGGGTGTAATACTAAGTCTTACATTGCAATAGGGAAAATGATAATATCCTTTCATTTTCATTTCTTTTCCTACAACAAATTGCACATTGCCTTGCCAATCCTTGTTTTATGTCGCATATTTTCAAGAACCTAAATTCCTGGCTTCAGTGAAAAATTTAAGTCCTCCCCACCACTTTAGTACTATGGATAAACTGCATCGCTTAAAAACACCAGTACTAATAATCTCGCTAAGAGTATTAAAAATATGTGCAAATCAAGGATAGAAAGTAGAGCATACCGGCAAACTGGTTGTGACCATTTTTCTTTCGCCCTTACGGTATACGGGCTTAATTAATAAGAACTTTTTTTTCGGCTTTACTTGCCAAGCTTAGAAAACATAAAATAATAGTTTCTATTTCTAAGATTTTTCTTAATTTAAATAATTTATTAGTTTTTTTACGAATTAAAAAAAAGAAAAAACTTTGCATTTTTTTACACATTTTGATGAGATATTAACCTTAGAATGCTACCCTTTGAAAAACTTACGGGAACGGTATCCATTCGTCCCACAGACGACATGAGTTTTATCAAGGTTAAACATCAGCTTAAAAGTTAATAACAAAAAAATTATACTACTGTAGAACGTTTATTACCCGGAGCGTCAAACATCCGGACGGTTTTCTTTTCTTTTGTCAACTGCATGTACTGTGTATGAATATGTTTTCGAAAAGTGCAAAGCTCAACAGTTGTTGCGCGTGAGGCCAAAAGTGACGGGAAAACCCAAGGTCAAGGGTATTTGGAGAATATCAGTTTGGGTTTTGGTAAACATCTGCGTGGAATATTAGGTCAGTTTGTTTCCAAGTGAATGTGTGTATACGTGCTCTTTTGTTGAGTTGTTAACTGCTATGGCTTCGAATTCAAAACGAAAGCGCAACGTCTTGAACATACAAATATTGAATCCTCTAGTGAAGGGAGAAAGTGGAGATTACCGACTTTGACCAATCGATTCCAGGATTTCAAGAATGCGATGAAGAAGATGTAGAAACGTGGATGCAGAAGACTGTGGATTTCAAATGACGAGATTGGGATTTCCGTGCAAGAAGAATCCGACCCTGTTGACAATGAAATGGATGAAGACGAGAACAACAACAAGAATGAAAGTAGCAAGGGTCCTTCACATGCTGACGCGTTTTCTGCGTTAGAGACAGCTATGGACTGGTACGAACAACAATCGGAGTGCTGTCCTACTCAACTATTGCTGCTCAAGAGAATCAGTGAACTTGCAGCTAAACCACGAAGGTGTACAATGGTACAGCGAAAAATAAGTGATTATTCTCCACAATAAAGGTAAAATTGCGATATTTTGCATCCATTTTGCGTTTTCTTCAAGCACGCTCCCAGCATGTGATGATTTTCAATATTCGTATAGTTTCCGGTTTCATATACTGCAAGGATCGCATTCGGTTTTCGGTTATCCGATCAATCGCGTATCCGAATGGTGTCCGGTTCCAATTGATTCTGATAAATGACGTTCTACTGTACCTGCAGATGATTTCATGACATCCTATCTTCCAATGAGCAAGAAAGTAAAATTTATTTATATTCGAGTCTATCTTTACACATTTTAACGTAATGCCCTACGCACATTGCTCTAAAACAAATTAAACAAATTTTGCTTGTCTGCCTACACAGCTTACATGGGCAAAAAGCACAAATTTTCCTGTTTCCAGTTGTTCAGATGGTTTTATGTTCTGCTCCAATTTCAAAAGTTCACAGATAATTGTCCATGTTGATCGGGTGAAAATGGATACATTTATACGTTTCTTCAACCATAACGCAAGGAGATCTTCACTTAGCTTTAAAGCAAACTTTCTTCCAAATAATGCTTTTTCAGATTTACGAGTCATATTATGTACATATAATATATGCATTCATTAAACTGATATTCATCATGCTAACTGTGTAAACTCGTGACTTTGGACTTAAGCAAAATCTTCTTTTTCCTATTTATCCTTAGTAATGAAATTTTTATTATCACTTAACTCTTTTAAAATTCTCGGATAGCTTCAGGTTTGCCCCAAAGTTTTCTTCGCGAAAGCGTTTTGACATCCATCTAGAAAAGGCAAAAAAAAAAAAAAAAGACAGATTCTCAATTCCAAACGTTACTGCTACCCATTCGTTCTTCAGACTAACATTGATCTAAAAATATTATATGCGAAAATATTATTTTGAGAAAAAGAAATATCCTTATCTGTAATAGCCAAGATCGTATGAAGATACCGAGTAGCACGTTACGTTTCCTGCTTGGGGGTGGGGCAGGGTACAATGTTATTTGTTATAGCCGTAGTCTGCTGGACTAATGAATAGCATTCTAGAGTTAAAATGCATTTTTCATATTGTTCTTTGTTGCTGATAATACGTCTTGGTGAGTGATTTGACCTATTAATCATTAGTCATTATCAATAATCAAATACGAATTCCAAATGAGAAACTTGAAACTTGCTGAGTAGCCTTTGATTTATACAGATTTTGAAACGATTTTTCTTCTTCCTTTGTCCTTCGATTTATCTGAAAATCCTAGTTATTAGCCAATCACAGCTTCTCTTTCCTTTTATACAAAATGCGTAATTATTAACTTTTTTTATAGTGTAGTAATTTTATTGGAAAGCCGTGCATTTATAAGAATATTTCTAGGAAATGGACTGAGAACTTCAAGTTCTTTCTGTTGAATCAATATTTATGGACAATTCGAATTTCCAACATAGGAATTTTTCACAGTTTTTCAAAATTATTCTATTTTATAGTTTTTAGTTCTTTCGTGAAATAATTCTATTGAAAATATTTGCGTGAAACATTTGCGTATTTAAATTTTTCTAAAGATGTTACATTTGAAATACCATCAGCGTTATAAAAGTAATATTTTATTTGAGAAAAACACATTTAAATTTAATAGAATTTTTTTTTGTTTTCGTAGATGTTGCAACATTTTAAACGCCCCGTAACTTTTACTACTTACTGTGCAATCAAATTAAGACATATTTAGAAAAGGCTACTTACTCATATTTTAAAAAAGTAAAATAAAAATAAAATGTTATTTTTGATTAAAAAATGTATTTTTAACGTAGTCGGATACCTTAAATGTTTAAATAAATAAACCAAATTATGTTACTTCTGAGTAAAGGAATTTTTTTCGAAAGAACTTATTTTAAATATTTGTTTCCTTATAAAAAAATGCAACTGCCTTTTATACTAGAATACGTTCGGAGAAATACTCGTATTTAAGCCACCTTTGCGAGCTTAACCTTAAATTTATTAAATAAGGAATTTCTGGAGTTTATTTAATAAAATAAAATAACTATCAATATAATTTTAAACTATATTTCTGAAATAAACGGAAATTACGATTTTTACACTTTTTAATTCTTATTTAAAAAAAAAATTAAAAATTCCCTCTAAATTCTGGAACTGATTTTTTATTAAGGTATACTAAAGGAAATATTCATTATATAATTTTTAATTCATTATGTATTCAACAATAATAAATCCAAATGAATTTTTCCTCTGATATCGAATAGTCATTGTTTTATATTTCAAAGTGAAATATTGACCATCAATAAAAAAGTCAATCATAAAAGAGTTATTCTCAGTTTTTTCTCGTTTTTGTAATTTGCGTTAAATATATTGATATTCTTGTTATATATTAAACCAAATAGTCTGTGATTGGAAAATTTGTATAACGCGTAATTGGATGTGGTAAAATAAAAAAAAATATCTAATATTATTTTATCTTTTGAATAAATACGATTTTCGTATAACGTTGCACTTATACAATTATTTTAACATTCTCTATTTAAATCAAATTAATATGAATCGGAAACGGATTAAATCCTTTTAAGAAGAACTCAAAATATCACTGCATATGAAACTACATTTTTTTAACCTCAGTTACTCATAATTAAATCTACTCAAACACAGGATACAAAGTAATAATATAGGGCTATACACACATTATTTTCAATTGAAATGAGAAAACTTTGAATCAGAAAGTTCTTCTAGTTAAAGAAAGGCTTAAGTATGAATTAAAAGAAATATAATAAGAACTAATGGAAGTTCACTTTGGTTTTAGCGCTTTCATAATTCCACTCTACTTAGTTTATTCAACAATAATAAAAATTTAATGCCAAAACGAAAAGTTATGAATAATAATTTAATTAAACCCGACTTGAGGAAGAAAATCAGCTTTCGTTTCTTTCTAAACATTAAGTTATTTTCTTTAAAAAAAAGTGGCTCGTAGGAAAATATTTTAATCTGTGTTTAATCTCAGATCACTTAAAATCTTCGATGGGAAATTTTTGATGAGTTCCATTATTTAAAAGAAAATCCTGGTTTATCGAAATTTCTTTTCTTGCAATTTGGATCACTGTGATGCTAGAATGACTTTTATGAGTGATATTTAAATAAACTTCCTTTTAATATCCAATTGCATAGCGATCAGACAATCATTTCTTACTTTTACTGTTTAATAACTGCCATTTATCTGCATTAACTTTGTATCTCAGGCTTTCTTTTATTTTGAAAATATAAAAAAATAAAAATGACATTTTTAATACGTTATCAGGATTTGATTAAAAATTTCTCTAATTAGATTATTTTGCTTTAAAAGTATTAAGAAAGGTGTGTCAAAATACGTTTCAACAAAATTCAACCTCAAGAAAAATATGTTTTGTCAAATATTAATAAAAATGTCTTCTTTTTTTTTCATTTCAAAATCTAAATGTTGCTATTTGTGAGAGATACCACATGGAACATTATAAATATTTATATTAAATAAATTTACATTTCGAACTAATAATTTTGAAATTAATTCTGAAACATCAAAATTATTGTTTTATTTGGAATAACTCTTTCAATTTAAAAAGTAATATTATTTCAAAAATGCTCTATAAATTAAAATGAATGATTGGATATATTTTGTTTTGAAGAAAAACATACTTTTATTTTTCGTATATAAATTAGAAGAAGCAAATCTGGGTATAAATGGTGTTATTTCGATTAACGCCGAAATTTATAAAAGAAGAAAATCTGAGAAACACTCTGATACTTGGATTCATAAATATTAAAAAATCATTATTATTTCATCATTATTGTTTGGTTGTAATCTGTCATTTATCTCTCTCTCTCATGTTCACTAAATATACATGAATTCATATTTATTCATGTAACCTTTATCCAGGGAAACAAGGCAAATAAATGTTTAATGTAGGTAAAATGTACGATAATTTTTCAAAATTAAGATGACATTAACTATTTATTAACCTGAAGCTATAAGTCCTTCAGTCTGATATTTTATTTAAACAAAGCAATTTTCACCACATTTTCTTTTAGTGATATTTTCTGATTATTTTTAAGACATAAACACATTACTATTGCATTATTTAAATGTGGGAAAATATATAAGTAAATATGTATATGCAAACATATATATAATATTTAATGTATCTAAACGCATTATAAAGATGCTTTGTAAAAAGAGATGTTGTTAAATAACTAAATTAAATTTCAATTAAAATTAATTTTTGGTTCTTTTCCATAAAATCTTTAATAAACTGTTGTGATATATTTAGTATAGTACATTTATTTTCTATATTTATAGATAATTTTTGAACACTTTTCATAAACTATGGAATGAAAAAATAATTCAACTCCTCGAAGACTTAGGTGTCGTTCTGTTTGCTCGACTTGGTTTAAAGTTAATTCGTCCTTCGTATTAAGTCCTTCGCACTAGTCTTCGGGTAGCTTTATAGTGCCAGGTTAATAAGCACTAACATTTCATTGTGCTCTAAGTAGTTTTGTTTTGTTATACTTGAGGTCCTAATTTACTCTGACTCTGTCCAAAACTTATCAATTAATAAATTAATCAAAGGAAAAAAAATTTTGTTAAGAAGGAAGAAAAACTTTGGAAATGCGTCATTTTTAAAAATGACAATATGTAAATATAACAATTTACCAAAAATTGATAAAGTACCAACACGTTTGCAATTACAAAAGTAAAATAATGGAAACTTTTTCATGTAGTTTAAAATTCATTAAATCCGTGTAGTACTAAATTGAAATCCCAATTACTTTTGCGTCCATTTATTCAATATTTAAAATTGAATTTGCTAGTCAAATTTGCCAATTACTTGGTTACTGAGTTTCTTGCGTACTTGAGAGTACTTGAAAGCTAACCTGCAGCTACTTTAAAGCTCATCAATAAAAGCTACGATTCTTCTGAGGTAAAGAGTCTGAGTTCACTATACTGTACAATTTAAAATAATGAAGTAGCTATTATTTTTTTTTCATTTTACAGAGCAATTATTGTATATTTAGACATGCCAATATCCTGGGAAATATATTAATCTAATAATACTTGATAACATAATGGTTTAAAAATTTTGTATTGCACCATTTTTTTCTGATTTCAACAACATTTCTAAACAATAACAAGCTAATTTTTTATTATTTTACTAAAAAAAAAAAGAAAAGAAAACCTATAAACTAGTATTTATTTGAGAATGTTTAAAAGTTTGTGAAAAACTAGTTACGTAAATACATTATCGTTAATTAAGCTTTTGCGATAACAGGTTTGACATCAAAAACACAAAGAAATAATGAGAATGAATATGATTTCCAAGGTTAGGAGGAAAAATCTTATTGAATTTGATACATTACCAGTTTTGGAAAACAAGAAAAAGGCGTGAAGTATCTTGACAACAAATGCAATAATGGCGATATCTTCGTTAAATAGAGTAATGCTTTAAGTCAGTGCTTCTCAAACTTTCAGTACTAGCGACCCAGTATTCAATCATAATTTTAATAGCCCCCTTCCATACAATAACAATGTATTTAATTCAATAATACTATAATTTGGCGTTAAATCTGCAGTACAACTTCTATTTCTTAAGTACCGTTGGCGTATATAAACGTCTCACTCAGCTACAGCCTTAGTAACTCCGGGGTATATATACGTCTTTTCGAAGTGCGATTTTTTCTGTGCACTACTACCCCTAAAATTATTCCGAAGGCTTTTGGAATGCAATAAAGGACCTTTACCGTGTTTGCAAAGGATTTACTTATTTCAGAGGATTTACTTATTTCAGAGGATTTACTTACTTATTCCTTTTCCCTTCCCTCCTCCCAATACATCCCGTACTCGCTCCTACGTGGAAAACGATGGCTTTGGGAAGCGAATCGCGTAACTTTTAATTGGCAGTTAAGGGATTAATTATAAACAGCACAAAAAAATTAGCAAGATGTGTTAATTTTTTGTATATAATCTTTTATATACGACAAACCCATGGGGTGATTGGTAAATTAATTATTAAATCCATTTTACAGTACTGATAGATTAATCAGTGTAAATGTGTATTTAAGTTTTATTATGTCAAAATGTATTTTGTTTGCTTATACTTTCATAAAGTTAATAACTTTTTAAAATAAACTTCTGTTTTCGACTTTTCAATATGCTCGTGCCCCCTCATAGAGTCATCACGCCCCCCTGGGGGGCACGCCCCACAGTTTGAGAAACACTACTTTAAGTACGTATATTCTTTATTATGCATTTTTATTTCCTATTACATAAAATCATCGATTCAAGTTGAAATTTGACAAAAAATACATACAAATATTCAACTGATTACCTCGATAAGATTGCTATTTTCAAATTCTCAACATGCATCTCTATTAACAGAAGGAGACCCTTTCCTTTAATTAATGCTCATGATTAGTGTACAGGTTTGTTGAGTAAGAAAGTTAATGCATGAAACACAAATTTTAAACACATTATAAAATACAGGATTTATAAACACTTTATATCTCCATATCTATTGTTAAATAATATATTTCTATAAATAGCATAGATAGTCTAATCTGTATTTTATAAATATCCCTGCCATCCGTGTTTTCATCTGACACTTCTCGTTTACGAATAAAGCTCACAGTGTTTACACAGAAGCCTTTTGCTGAATGGTGAAGGACAGGCATAGGCATTAAGTCGACCGTGATCGGCCGGTGGATAACCAAAGCATTTTGTGGTGTCTGCCTTTTATACAATACTGGCCTTTAAGATTTCTACATCAGGAAGAAATGCAGATATCAAACTGATGTTTAGTGGACAAATGTACTATTATACTAGGCATAGCAAATTATTAAATTTTCAAGAAAATTGGGTGCATACATCCTGAGAAATCAGTACCCAAAACATCCACGTCTGGCAATAATAAAAGCACATATACGCCTGGGCATTGAGTCAAATAGAGATTGGATGGCATGTATAGGTGCAGATGGCCCTACAGCTTCGACACGATACTACAGCTCATCAACCATAGTGACTGGCATGTGGTGACGAGCCAGTCGCTCAGCAACCCGGGACGAGACATTTTCTAATGGCGAGAGATCTGGTGAACTTGCAGGCTAGAGCAACAGCCTTTTTTGTATCAAGCTAGATTGCTTTAGGAGAAAATATGAGATGGGTTGATACAGTGATTTTTTGCCGCTTTGCAATTAGCTGCAAATAGTACCCATCTGCAGCGCTTGCAGTTGGAGCCTTCATCGATTGTACCTTTAGGAAGTTTATAAACTGTGAATGATGAAAAGGTTCCAATTCAACTTTCTGCTGTATAAATACAATTTATTTTAAACTGCTTTTATTCTCTAAAGAAAGCACCATCGGAATTCTCCAGATAAAAGATTTCAAGTAATCATACACAAAAAATAGCTATTTTAAAATTTTAAAACAGTTTTTATTAGTAGAAACTTCGTAAACCTGTACCCCTTATATTTAAATCTCGTATCCAAACACGTTTAACTGCAGCAGTTCTATCAATTTGCGTGTCATGTTCTAATCATCATATCTTTATACGCATACTACGTAATTTAAATGAAAATTTATTTTCGGAGATGATTTAGTTTTTTTGCAAACAATTTTTAAATTTTTCTGTAGTAAAAATAAGTATATTATGTCTGAATTAGAAAGATGTTGCAATATTTGATCGGGGAAAAAATAATAAACCATAAAAAATTCAATCTTGTGTAGTAAGCTGCTGAAGTTTAAAAAAAGTATCTCAGGTTCTTGAAGAATGAAACAAGCTATTAAAGTGATAATAAGGTTTTTAATTCAATTTTTTTTTATTTAAGTTACAGACAACATTTCTTAAATAATAACTCGAGAGGATACAATACATGATTAATTCTACCCCTGAGTATATGATGATAATGTTAAATTAAGTTTTCTTTGTAGCGTGTTTAAATAATGAATATATAATTGCAGCAGATTTTCATGTGTTATAAGGTTTATTGAAAAAATAAATCTTCAGATGAATACAAAATAAGCTTAAAAGAAGGAAATATGTTTAATTTCTTTGTAGTCTTGACCCAGTATTTCTTTCATTAAGAATCTTCATATTTTTCATCGAGAAAGAGTTTTTGTAATTTCACAAATAAAACTATTCTCAGAGTATCTGTTCACCGTTTAGTATTATTTATTTACACTCAAGACATCACATTAACAGAGAACTTCAAGAATGAAAGAAAATATACTTACTCAAAAGTATAAAAAGTTCCCCTCTCATGAGGCCTTCAGGTCAAACAATGGACGAGGGGAAATTATTGAGCAATCAGATTGAAGCCAGCCCATGAAGAAAAAAAAAACCCTGAATGAGTTTTTCACATCCTCAGCAAATTACAAGATTTTTTCCTGCGGATGAAAAAAAACCATATTATATATATTTCATATTGATTATAATCATCATCATATTCTAGGGAGTGCATACTTTTCTATAGATATGATTCGTATATCTTCAAAACAAATTTTCATTTGCATCATATGCGACATTTCTAAGAAATTTCAAGCACCTTTTTTCTAAGAAATTTTTAATGCTTGTGATAAGCAGCCAAATATTTGAATTAGTCTATTATCATTTTCTTCTGGAGTTTATGGTGTGAGCTTTCAAAATTTTATAAGTTTTCTTAATTTTGTAATTTTTGAACATACTCCAGAATTTGGATTAAGTTTTTCAAAAAATTTTCCCAATATTTTTTATTGTACAATAGGTCACACGGAATTGGATTTAATCTTTTATTTATTCCCCGAACGTATTTAGTATTGTTAGCTAGAGAGGGCTAACAAAGGTAAACGTCTACTGAACGTGACAGAATATATTAACCATAAATGAGGTGATTCATATGTAGGTTACACGATTTCATTAAAATTTAATCTAAATCTAGTCTCAGCTTATAAACGTCGATGGCTAATAAACAGAAATGGAATTTCGTCTTAACTAAAATAATTTATCCTCTGTTTGCTGTCTTTCAATCACTTATCTAGCAAGCTTATGAAGAAAAACAAAAGATGCAATTAGTTTCAGGTCTTCGTACAAATTTCGTTGAGTCACTGAAAGAAATAATATGGAATGAAGTAGAAATAAAATCTTGTAAAACGGTGTTATAAAAAAGAGCGAATCTCCTAATTTACACAGTATTTACTTGGTGTCATTTCAACTAAATTACTTCTTAATATAGTGCTTCTCAAACTTTCAATATTTGCGTCCCAATCTTCAGTCATAACTTTCAATGTCCTCCAACACTCATACAATGACATTGTATTGAATGCAATAATAATGCACTTTGGTGCTAAAACTATAGTATGTCTTTAAGTATAAACCGCTCAAATTATCAAGATAAATATTAAATTTCTATATGACAAGACCATGGGAGTCATTAGTAATTTCTAAACTTCTTTTCAATTTAGTATTGCAGAGTTAATTATCAAATATATATTGTTCAGTACTGATACATTTATAAGTATATTATATAATTGTGGATGCGTATTTTATTTTTTATTATGTCAGAATGCATTTTATTTTTTATTATGTCAGAATGCATTTTATTTTGCTTCCTTTCAGTTAATTGATAATTATTTCAAATATTTTATTTTCGAATTTTTGATATGCTCGCCCCCCCCGCAGGGTTATCACGCCCCATAGGGGAGCGGGCTCCACAGTTTGAGTAACGTTGTCTTAATATGTGAAAATATTTTTGAAAATTTGAGAAGGAGAAACGCAACCGTTGATTCAAATTATTTGAATGTTCACAGATTTTTTATTATGCATGAATGAACAGATAGCTATCCCAAGATCAATCGACATATATACATAAATAAATATTATAACAAATTATTTAGATAGTGAAAAACGTACTCATTATAAACAAAGTTTACAGCGATACAGAAACAGCTCTTTAGAATAGTTCCATTATCAGGAACTCAAACAGATAAAGTCTTTCTCGCAATCAACGTACAAACAGATTCTGATTTTGACTACGCTCTCTTTTAAACTGTTTCGACCCTGGTTTCATCGGTACTTTACATAACCAAATGGTAACTTCTAGAAGGGTCGATCCAAGAGCTTTCTCGATGCTACCTTGACGCTAGTGTATTTTTCGCCAAGGTTGATAAAGTCACTAATCTGTCAATCCTGGTCACGTTTCCTATGGTTGTCATATCTTATTTTTAAGTTCACGCAGGAAAAAGGAATTCTGCCCATAAATCTCAGTTTTTCCAAAACGAAAATGTCACCGCAGGGAAAATAACATACGAGGTGTGTCTCAGTACATTTAGTTTTATACTAGAAAAAATACTTTTATTTTCCTATTTTTAAACATTTTTTTAGTACACTATAACGAGGCAATGAGTTAAGATATTAAAGAACAAATGTTACTACAATAATGGTATTCTCAAAATATAGGGACTTATATTCGACTAAAAATAATAAATTAACTGCACGAAATCAAACTATATTAAATATTGTATTGTTTGCTTATTTATACTGATGAAATCACTAAACTTTCTAAGATAATAATTTTTCAATTATTGTTTCTTATAAATCAGAAAATGTACAAATTCAAGATAAAAAGAAAAAGAACTTTACTAAACTTTTAGAAATCAAACCAAATATATAATCCAAAGTATTTCATTGCGACTAAACTGTCCCTATTCTGCTTTTTCAGTCGGAACTAACTGACAGTACCCAAAACATGTTACATTTACTCAACATATTGAAAGATCTTTATTCGATGTTTTCGAAATAACTGTCAAGCATTGGGAAACGTCTCAGCGCATTCCAGTAACTTCTTGACTTTTGGGATATTCGTATTTCACTTAGAGTCAAATTTCCTGCTGACCATCAAGGTTAATATTTACTACTCTGTTTCGAAAACAACGTGTATTAATGCGAAGACATTTTATTAGTAGTTAGTAAACAGAATTCATTACTAAAAGCGACGAAGTGCACTAAGAGTTATGTGTTTTGTATGGTATAACATTAATAAACGATAAGAAGTTATAATCATTAGGTAAATGAATACATTTTTTTATTTATTTATTACAGATAATAAACTCCACTAGTATTTTGCGTTGTTTTTAGTTAACTAGTTTAACTCCATATTAGAAGCAAAAGCACAATTTTACTGTACAGAAAAAGCACCATTTAAATTAGGCTTAAGAAACATTTAGTAACAAAGGTGAAACAGAATACTTTCCAATCAGAGTAAAAACAAAATACTCACGAGCTAGTGAGATGAATAAATTATTTATAGGGGCTAATCACATGATCTATTATAATTAGTTGCGTTTATCGTTACAAAAGTCAACTCTTTTTCTAAACAAATATAATCGCATATTCATGACATTAAAAACTGAAGTGTATTTATAAAATAGTGAAGGTGTTGCACTAGAAATTTCAGTAACAAAAGTATACTATAAAATGTAGCGAAAATTAGGAAAAGGAAATGAAGGATTATATGTGTTGTCCTTGACAGTTATTTGTTAATAAATACGAAGTACTTAGCTAATAGTTTTAAAGTAATTTTATAAGACTTTAATTATAATCAATGACTGATCTGGAGAATTTACGAAGTTTTTACAGTAAATATCTTAATTTATGGAAATGTATTGTATTTAAACATTTCATATTTATGATTGTAAACATGATAAAGAATATTCAAGCTATGCTTCTATTTTATACGTGTAATTGATATTTAAATAAGATGGATGTAAACAATAGGAACATAATTTTTTAAATCAATCGTAATTCATGATATTCATTCCAACCATTTTTTAATATCGTTATATTACATTATCATGATTTTACGTTAAACGATGCATATATATACAATCACCCATAAATTTATTATATATATATATATTTAACTATCATGGTCACGAACTTGTAGTTGGTGTTGTTGAGTCTCGGTATCAAGTTTGATACCAATGAAGACCCATCGTGTAAAGGGGATGATGCACGTTAAACACGTCTGGGCCCGAAGTCATCACGTATCCATGGTGTGAAATTTAGGAGAGTGAGGTGTCAGCTCAAGAGTCGTCCTCATCCCTTGGCGACGATTTAAAACTACAAGGTCCTGCTCTAATAGCCCTCGTATTGCTTTAAGTGCATCATTAATACACTCACTTATCTCTCCTCTCTGTATATATATATATATATATATATATATATATGTGCGTGTGTAATAACTTCAATTAATACTGACTCAAAATTCGAATATTTTTGAATCTATAATTCATAAATCCAAATGCCTTATTTCGAAACGCGTGTTATTTTATCTTTTCCTAAAGGATTGAAAGTATTACTTTGATACAATTATTACTAAAATTTTTATTACTTTACTCTCATTAAAAAGATTAGATCTTGAATATTGGATAGATTTTTAAGCGATTCCTAGTAAAACAAAAATAATGGCTTACAGGTGCCTTTCTAACATGTTTCTAAAGTAATTTCTATATATAACTAATAATTTCCTTCACTTGAAACACCTAGTTATTACTCGTTATTTTTTATATTGTGTTTCTCTCTGTTCGTCCCTTGGAACTTGAATAATTCCATTTCACGTACTTTTACTAGTTGAACCATGAAGCACACGCTCGAAATAAATCTCTAGATCTTAAAATAAAGTAAATGATGATGAAATCAATACTAAGATATATATATATATATATACATATACATATGTATATACATATGT
>BMAV01004232.1:281271-297219 GCA_019973955.1 Trichonephila inaurata madagascariensis | reverse complement strand
TATATATATATATATATATATATATATATATATATATAAATTTACTCAAGGAAGAAAACATTTCTAAAAAATTATTTTCGTTAATTTACTGCCACAAATACAAATATTGTCTGAAAATACAATATTTATTTTATTTAGGTTAAATATTTTTCATTAAGTTATTTTTTATTAACGAATAATTTGATAGAGCATCCTCATCGCGAGCTTGAAAGTGCATTATAATGAATGCTTTTTTGTGTTTTAGTTAATATATGAACATATACAAAAACACTTAGAATAACTCACATTTTTATTATGATATAGTACAGATATAAAATCTTTAACAGTATAGTTTGTAGAATGCAATAAATTCATTTATCATCTTAATTAATGGATGTAATAAAAGTTTTTATGCGAATATAGTAAAAAAGCATATTTATATTAATAATCCTCGAAATAATTACGTTTAGCTTAGCAAGGATATCTAGTATTTCAAATGCTTTTAGCAAATACTTTTATTATCTATCTATATGTAGTCATTACATTACAGAAAAAAACAAAACAAAAAAAAAGCATTAAAAATAAAATTAGATTCAAACCAACGAAAAAACTACTTCTCTATTTTTAAAATGCACCAATTAAAAATTGAATTAGTTAAAATAATTACTATGCATAGTTAATTTAACTTAGCAGTTATTAAATCAATTTAATATCTTTATTCATAATAGCTAATTTTTTTTCAATTTTTATAGATCATAATTAAGAAAATAATTATTGTGTTATGGGAGAATTTCTTTAAATATTCTAATTATTTTAATAATACCATAATATACAAAGAATGCTGTATATACATAAATATAATATCAATATATTTTTGAAAAAAACTATAATGAATGTTTTTTTAATGAGAAACACACCACCACTTTCTATCATATATACAATTAAAATAACAATAACAGCTGAATAAAGAGTAATTATGAATTATTGATTAAATATTAGTTGTATTCTTTTTCTGTTTAAAATTGGTATAATTAAATATTTTATAATGTTTTATCGTCATTTGGTATAAAAAAGTATTTAAGCAATGATCATTACAAACATTTTTGAAAAATACAAGGCAAATACAACGGAAAAACTATTAAACATCCAAATAAATAGAAATGGTTTTAATACCGTTTTCGAAATTTCATTTTCTATCAATTAAAACTCAAGATAACGATAGATGTTAAAAAAATAATTAAAAATACTTAGATTCATTTTCAGGGAACCATTTTAGCATATATAATTAATTCTTTTTTTTTTTATCCTACCATACTTCAGAATTAAAGCAAATTGAAACTTAATTTCACTCTCTCTAGCATTTTCTGACTGAACAATTTTGTGTTTAAGAAATGCGCAAAATATGATCGAGGAATTGAAAATCTTAAGCAGAATGTGTTTTAATATATTTGAGGGCTTATTTTGTTTTCATAAGTTTGATTTATCATTTCCCATAAGTAAAGTCTGTTTAATCAAGTTGGCTTCATTAAATTAATTTCCGGGATTTGATTTCAGGAAAACCTACTGTAATGGGTATAATTTTTATTTTTATATTTGTTTTTCTTAATGTGTGCCCTCTCATCCCGAAAATTTATTTAAAAGATTAAAGCAAAAAACAATCATTGACTTAGTTTGAAAGATTCAAATACTAATCTTAAGTAAATTAAATCTGAAAAATTGACTGAAATAGCAGGATGAAGGTTAAATATTTGAAATATTAGAATGGAGAGCAATACAAATAATTTTAGAGTTATTAATCCTCACTTAATATTATTTTTGTCTCCTCAGTTTTTTAAAATACACTCACTTCCAAAAGTTAAGCACGAAGATGTAAAATGCAAAAAAATCAACAAACACTGCTTTGATTGACACAAAATTTGGCAATAAAGTAGCATATATATTTATACATAAAATAAAATCAATAATTATATACAGAAATGAAAACAATATTAATTTTTGTAAGTTATCAGATAATGTCATTCTGGAGACTTAAACAGAATTATGTATAAAGTGAAAATAAACAGCATAAAATGAAAAAAAGGACATTAATAGGGTATGTGATCCCACCCCCCATCTGTATTCAAAGTTTACAGTTACAGCTCAATAAGAGTGGCTGGAGGAGGGAAACGTGAAGATACAGCATGGCCAAGAGCATCCCAAAGATTTTCAATGGGATTAAGGTCGGGCGAATATGCTGGCGACGCCATACGCGCATCCCTTTACTCTCCAGGTAGTCATCAACGATATCAGCTCTATGGGGACGTGCGTTATCGTCCATTCAAACAAAAGTAGGGCCAACTGCTGCAGCATACAATCTCACTATGGATTCTAGGACTTCATCTCGATACCGGACAGCCGTCACAGAACCCCGTTTAAAGATGTGCTGGTCGGTGACAAATCCTAATGAAATCCCTTTCCACACCATAATGCTTCCGCCTCGGAATGCGTGATGTTCGGTGATGTTTTGGGGCTGATTGCGTGTTCCTTGTTTACGCCATATCCTTATACGCTTGTCATTCGGCTCCAGATCAAATCTTGACTCATCAGTAAACATGACATTGCCCCAGTCAGGCACAGTCAAATCGCCATGTTCCCTGCACCACTTCAATCGTGCCCCTCTTGATTGGACGGATAGAGGAACACAAGCTCGAGGTACCCGGGCATACAGTTCATTCACATGTAATCTTCGGCGTACAGTAGCTGCAGATATAGCCTTACCAATGGACGCTGTAACCATAGATGTCACACGTGTGGAGGTCGCTCTGCGATTCCGCTTGGCTACAATAGCAATATATCGATTTTCCGTGGGGGTTGTAACCCTTGGGCGACCGCCTACGGGCCTTCGGACAACTGTCTGTGTGGTTTGAAAATTGTTTCCATAAACGTGAAATTACAGAATGATGAACGTCGAAGAAAAGAGCAACATCTGTGATCGACTGTCTTGCTTCAATGCGCCCCACAGCACGACAGCACTCAGAATCTTCCATTCGTCTTCTGCCATCTCAGAATCTTTATTCTGAAGTCATAGAAACATGTATGACTTGAAAAAAAATCGCGCGCGCGTACGAAAGTTTTAAACTCCTTCTATTAGCACTTACAATCAACTTCTGTAATCCTTCATAAAGCTGACTTCTTATAATACTGCCCTTTTTGTATATTTCTTGACATGAAAGCACGATTGGCTGTTATCTAACATATTTGCATACTTCCATGTACCTCTGCAGCGAATTGCATCCTCTTCATTTCTGATTGGCTTCCGGAAATTAGCATTTTCCTCTCCGTGCTTAACTTTTGGAAGTGAGTGTAGAATTTCATACCAGTAAAGTTATTTCATTTGAATTACAAATTCAATGAGTTGATTTCTAGTATATCATTCAATTTTATAAAAAAAAATTCACAATCATTTAATATTTTTTTAAAAATTAAACATGAAAACGCTCAGATATTTTGGTTTATTTTGTTATGGAGTCTCAGGGGTGTTCATTTTGTCTCGAGGGGTAAAAATATAAACACTTTTCAAATAGATATATTTTTTTAAAAACAAAATTAAATAATTCGAATCTCTTACAAATTATTTATAAAGGAATAAGGTTTCAAACAGTTCAGAATGATTAAAATATAATCATTTATAAAAAATTATAAGCATATGGAATCAAGAAACATTTCTGTAATAAATATTAATTATTTGTTATGTTGCACGTGCTATTTTCCAAAAATAGTAATCATTGATGTTTACTATTGAATTTAAATTTTAGAATTACTATATGGTATACCCGTTCTTTGCACGGGTGAATCGCACAATACAAGGGGCACAATACAAATTGAAGGATAAAGAAGTTTTTAATGAGTTAATTTTCCCTGAATTGCAAATTAAACAAAAAACAAAAAAAAAGAAAGAAAAAAAAAGTTTGCATATCTCAGCTGAACAAAAAATCATATTTGTTAAATTTTATGTCTAATAGCTGATATAAAGGATTTATTTTATATTTAACTCCCTTGTTGATCGATTTTTGAAAACACCTTTCTAAGCTGATCTCTGCTCAGCAAAGGTAACATATTGTTACAAATTTTGTGTAATGGACGCTCAAAATAGGGTAAATAATTTATATCTGGATGTGTAATACGTTAATTTTACTTTCTGTTGTATTTATTTTATGTTAAAGTTGTAATATTTGCAAGCAACGCCGTTTCTTATATTATAATGAGGATTTAATGAAAACATAGCGAAATATGGGTGATATAGCCAAATTGGTATAACTTTTGGCGACCATGTTGGAAACTTGTCAATTGATTGAATGGTGCTGAAGTTGATATGCTATAGCCCCACCTGAATGGGAGCTGTAACAAAGAGGATAGCAAAAAAACCTTCTCCTTAAAAAATACGTATTCATGCTAATTTTCATAGTGATCAGTTGAACGGTGTTGGAGTGAAGCGAGGTCATATATACAAATATCCATTTATATTTTTTGTGTGAGAGACATAGATAAAATGCATCATACTCTTTAAACCCTACCTAATTTTAGTATTATAAAACTTATGTATTCCAAAATATATATATTTTTGAAATAATTGAAATTTTAAAAAATTTTAATGTAATTTTTAAAATTTTTATTAAAATATACTTTTTATTCTATTTATATAAAAATAGCTACTGTGTAATAAGGATACATTTAACACTATAAATCAAATTATTGCTAGTAATTAGAGCTACTATTTTAAAAAAAATATCCTACGCAACGTAAAACTTGATTAATGTTTCTTACAGAAAAGTTTCTTATTTTCATATGCTTGAAATTTTTTAAATTTTATCATTATACTTTTAAATATTTTAAATCTTTTTGGAGCCTCCTTCCTTTATAAACAATGTGCAATAGATTCGAGTTATATCATTTTAATTCCAAAGAATTACATCTATTTGAATATTGCGAAATCCCATTGCTTACGAATTGTGCATAATTGTTTAGCGGATCTCTACTGAAAAAAGAAACATGAATGTCCAATTTCAAGTCTATTGGTCTAATAGTTACGAAAATCTCGTGATGAGTGAGGGAATTGCTTTCCTCTTATATATAGAGAGAGATGAAGAAAAATTAAAGTCACGAATTTCAAAGCACATATAAAGAAATTTACTGTGTAAAAGAGCACAAGCAACTAAATTAAAAACATATAATGCACAATGGGATGAATATTATACATACAAGATGTTTACTTCATTTCACTATAGAAAGATACATGTCATTATTACGAGATAAGCTGACAGGACACTCATAAACATCGATTACCTATAACACAATATGAATAAAATGCAAATGCTGTCTCAATGAATTCAAGTATTTTTCCTGAAGAACCTGAAATTGCGGATGGTTTTATAATATTCATGTTAAAAAAACTTCATTTAATTTTGGATTTCATTATGGAAAAATAATATGTTCAATTATTTTTAATCAATTAGATAATTATTTATTACAAAATAAATTAAGCCTTTACAAATTTGTTACTTCAAAATTTATCTATGAGATTAATTTAGAAGTATTGTGAAAAAGGTGATTACATAAAAATGCAAACATAATTATGTCTTCTGTAAAAATACATACGGCCATAAATATTGGTAAGATTAAAAAACATTAAGGACATTTTTTTTATATTGCTTGTTAATTTATACCATTCCTAAGTATAAAATAATCTGCAGAAGTTAATCTCCCTTAAAATAAAAACCATGTTTTTACTAAACCTCTAGAGATTAAGGTATATATACATAATTTTAATCAATTTATGCATTTTGAAAACATATTATTAATGCTGCATAATATGCGTAAGAGACTCTCGCGTCTCTCGCAGGCACCTAGTTGTGGGGGGAAGGAAAGAAACACTCGACATGATCCAACTAATCTATTTATTTCTACACAAAGAACAGACACAACTTCAACTAATAATAGTAAGAGAATATCTCAATGTTAACCATGAATGTGGAACAATGACAGTAAAAAGTGTGTGATTAGGCGACTAATAAACTTATCCTTAACTTAATAAAGGATCTAACCTATCATCCAATTTAACATAATCTTAATTCAATCTTAGTGAACAATCGTCACTTTAAATTTTCCTTCTTATAAGAATCAAATCACTATAATTATAATATTATACCTTTAGTAGCAATCTCACCCCTGTCTCGAGTGTATCTTCTCTCCTTTTCTGTCTGAAACTGGAAAACCTCGCCTATTGAAAGTAAGTTAATTTACATATCACGATTCTCTTCTTCCGAAGGGTTGGTTGTGAATCACGTGAATGGATAGCCCAAAGATTTCCCAAGTTGATTAGTTTTAAAAACGCGTATACATCCGTCACATATGTTACCATCGTTATTGAATCTTTATATGATGCAAAGATAACAAGTTAATTATTTATAATTAATGAATTAATTTTAAAACTTTTCAAAAAACTGATATGAACCATAAGGAAAAGAAGAAAAGATATGCAAATTGAGCTTGAAAATGATAAAAATAATGCAATGAGGCAGTAAAAATAAGATTTGGAGACAGTAAGAAATAAAATAACTTATTTGATCTAGAAATATATATTTCAGATTCTACGATGAGTGATGGGGAACCCACCTCCCCACAGTAGCAAGATCTCGTAAAACTCCTGTTATTATGTAATGTGCTTTCCCAAGTGTTTAACAAACACATTTATGCAAGCTTCAATCTAGAAAATGTGTTTATCGTATTCTGTTTATGTCATTCTAAACTGTTATAAGGACTTAAGATCAACGCATTAGCTTGGAAACTGTTTTTAAAAATTGAAAAAATAAATCAGTTTTTAATTACATACAAATAAAAAATTAAGCAGAAGATAATATTATTTCTATTAACATTAGCAACATTAATTCAAGTTTTTCAAAATATTGTTCTTATTCAACACATCATTTTCTAATATACATCGCATTACCTTATTAATTTCTAGAAATTTATTTGAGAATGTTAGTTGAATTTTTTTTATAAAAAGTACTTTTCAGCTATGAATAAAAATACTTCAAAATACATAACTTAATAAATAATGCATTAATTAATAAATCATTTTTATCTTAAATAAAGCTTAATTCTTATACATATATTTTCGAGAAATATGTACAGACATACAGCAACACTTGAAAATGGGAACATTCTGATTATCATTTATTTCTTATATTTTTAAAGAAATCTGTTACAGGCCCTGAGCTTTTAGGAAAATTAAAACAATTATCTTTAGTTAAGGAACAGATACATTTTCTGAGAATTTCGAGTAGTATTAAGAAAGTTTCGTATAAAAAATGTTTCTCATTAACTCGAGATAGTTACGGCCAGAAATGAGAATTTAATTATTCTCTGAGAGTAAAACGAGCATTGTAAATTATTCCGAATTATACATAGAGAAAAAAAAGAACTTGGAAAAAAATTTAAGATTATCTTATTTCAATTTTAAGTCTTAGAATAAATATAATTGCGAAATTCAACCTTAAAAATGATAATTTACAAATTCATCATGCGAAAGGTTTTAATTCTTTCTTCAAAATTGCGTTACTTCGAAGAAGAATTGGACAAAGGTTTTAATGAAGATTTGATATTAAATGTTTAAAATTACAATTTTGTTTTTCTGAGGACGATTACTGGTATTAGAAATACATACGACTAGAAGAAATTTCTTTATTTCATGTAAAATAAAAATTTTAAAAAATAAGTAATTTTAATTTACGTTAATTATATTTAAAAGCATCGTAATTAAGTTAAAATTAATCTTCATTCGTATTAATATGTATAATGAAGAGAGAAATCTATAAGTATAAATTAAGAAGTAAAGATAAATCTCTCAAATGGATTTTTTTAAATTTCTAATACTTTCCTTTATAATTTTATTTTATAAAAACGTGTGTGCATGCGTTTTAAATACGTAAAAACAGTATTAATTTCAGTTAATAATCCTGAAATCTGGATAATTAAGTCTATGCTTAGATAAAGAGAAAAAAATGAAATTACGATAGAAATAAAATTGATTTCATATTTTTTTTAATTTTAAATTAAACTCAAATGAAATTTCAAATCCTCCTTATTAAGATAGACCATTTTTTTGTTGTGTTTTAGATAAAACATATGCAGCAATCGAAATGAAATATTGGGTGTAATTTCACGGTTTTATGGAGATGGGGATAACAATTTTTGGTAATTAGGTATTATGCCAATGAGACCAATATTGACAATTTAAAAGATTTCACCTATGCGTGAGAACGGTTTTAAGGATTGGCTGCAAATCACGGCATTTGATGACGTATTTTAATTTAACGAAATTGGTTGATGGTACAATATAATTTTTCGATAACATGAACAGCAATTGGATACACAAGTTGGAAGAAACACAGTAGTATAATTTACGACCTTCGCTTATGCATAACGCAGTGTATTTTGTACCCAGTAAGACCTATTTGTGAATGCATTTGGATATCAAAAAATTATCACAAATATTGAGGAAATACTTACCTTGGACATAGCTCTTAAAGCTAAAGTAAGGCATACATCTTCGAATGAATATGCCATATATTAATTATTAGCATTTATTGGGTTGCAATTAATATTTCATCGTAACTCGGGCAGTGGAGGGTGTATTGCGTGTTTATGTGAACTACCACTGAATGAGATTGACACACAAATTTGAATTAATATTTCATTCTCCTGTCGTATATATTACCATAGACATGTCAAGCTCATATAGCATTGCGAGCTGCAAGTTCTATTTTGTATCAAGTTGTGAGCCACTTTTTTGTGTTAAAAATTAATAAACATATTCGAAATGTATAAACGGAAGAATTTTGCTTAACAATAGCAAAAAAAAAAGCACAGGTAGAAAAAAGTCATACGAATTTTACGCATCTTATTTTTATATTTTGTGCATTGGTTTGATATTTTATTATATATTATTGTGTGCCGAAGTATTGGCAGAGTCCCAAGTTTGACACCCTTGTATTACACTGTATCACGGCCAGTTATTTGTAATGCTTATCCATATTAAATTGGTGTTAGATTCAAATTCAGTTAAATCGGTGTTAGATTTCCTACTCCCATAAAACTCTTTACACTTCAGTGGCTTCTTGCCTATGAATCAGAATGACCCAAATAAAATAATAATGGAGCTGCCTTTTAATAGTTCCTAGCCAAACTCTAAAGAAATATGGAAGAAAACGATTTCTGAGTTATTTGTAGGTTAAAAAGGTTTCTGATAGCTTATTTCTGACCTAGATAAAAAAATCCACATAAAGCAAATAGTACCCCTTGCAATTTCGAACTACTATCAAATTACAACAATCATATCTAATTTTGTCAAATGACCAAATTGAGTTTCAACAAATTTAAATTGCTTTACCTGGAAACATTACTGTCTTAGGAAGTATGAGGGTCAAACTTGTTACTCATATATTAAAGTACTTTACTCCACAAACCAGATTACCGTGCTCCCTACCAATCTACACAAACCGTTGGTAATTACCAAGACCTACCCTAGAAATTAATCCGAACTATCTCAGGAAATATAAGTATTCTACAAATTTTCTATCACAGACAATGTATAATTCCGACTTGTTTCTTGTTGTTGTTGTTGTCGTGTGTTTCAACCTGGGATACATGAGAAATACGAGAGATAGATGAACACAGAAACATACAAAACAAACATACAGGGATTTATTACACAAACGATGATCCCAGCATAGAACAGGACAGAAGGGGTGCGCTGCTTTCCTTTCGAGACGGGAATCCATTTCAAGCGAAACTCCGACTTATTTTCCCGAAGAAGATACAATCATGCCTTACTCGAGATTCGAACCCGAACCCCTGCAATTACAGGCCGAATGACATATCCACTATAAAGTGTGGGGTGGCGCCTTGTTTATTATTTCAATTTTGTGTATTATTTCTTTGATAATTGCACTTTATAAACAATTTTTGTTTTAAAATACTTTAAAATGTTCACAAAGATTGGAACGTAAGAATTATGAGGCTGTGTGATATCTAGATAAACCAGTAATAGCCTCTACGCGATGACGATCGTTTTGGCATGGTCAAGATACTTGTTTTCGGATCGGAAGGTGACCAGTTCCAATCCGCCTTCATTGGTGACCCTGACCATGCAAAGAGAACCGCAGCAGTCGTGGCGCCATCTATCCACGGCAAAAGCAATGCAGCCGTCAGACACATGACGCAATTAAGCCGTCACACACGACAACACAACCCACAATACCGACACGCAAGAATGACGCAACCCACAAACCCGTTGCACTCAAAGTAACGCAACTGCTCACACGCTCGCCACGAATATGGTATTGTTCGTTCGCCTATTCGGCGAATTACTGGCATGGAGATTGTGTGGCGGTGTGATATATAGATAAACCAGTAATAGCCTCCACATGATGACATCGTTTTGAAGTAGTGGCTAAGATACTCGTTTTCGGATCGGATGGTGCCCAGATCGAATCTTCCTTCAGTCATATAACGACAAAAAGTTCTCTAAACAAGAATTTTTGAAAATTTGCACTATTTTAGCCAAAGAAACATTTTTTTTTTTTTATTTAAAACTGTACATAAAAACTTTCAATAATTCATGAAAAAAAAAATAATTTGAGCTAACTGAACGATCTGTACTTAATACAGGTACCACAACCTTTGATCTTATTCAATCATGTTATTGTTATTTGGATTAAATTATTTAAAGAATGTTATACATAAAAGCAACAACAGGAATTAATTTTGTATTAAAAATTAAAGAAAGCTCTTGCATGCAATGTATAAAAACTTTGTTGTCTGTAAGTGTATTCAGTTCAGTTCAGTTCAGGTTTTGTGGGATATAGAGCAACAACGGCTATTATCCCTAAGTGTTTATTAACGTCTTACTGTACATCAACATGATATCTGTTGCCTCCGGACTTCGCAATTTTGACCCACGAATAAAGGGCAATCACGAGATCTGAGCTTAAAACTACAGCACCATACAATCTTTAGGACTTTAAGGTATCCGACTACGTTCGGAACCGTGATTTTAAAAACGCGCATAAATGGATAATTTTCATGAAATTTAGTGTCACTTTGATTAGAATACATGTATAAAATTGTTTTAAGGACATTTTGACAATAAAAGTTATTTAAATACAATATTTCGGCTAAAAATTAACTTAGAATAGACTTTTTTTCGAAATGTTCTCCTTTCGTGAAAAAGGCTTCTATTATAATAATATTTTGCCTGTATGTAGCTCAGACCTGTGTACTGAGGTTCAACTATGATGTTTTGAAAACTTCACATTATTTTCAGAGTTACAACCATTTGAAATAATTATCGGCGTTTTTGTCATAAAATTTCTCCCCACTGTTGTCGTAAAACACGGATAAACCCACTTCTAAGTTATATATTTTTAAAATTCTAGTTGAGCCTCTGTAGAGAGGTCTGAGCTATATACAGGCAAAACATTATTGTAATAGAAGCAATTTTCACAAAAGGAGAACATTTTGAAAAAAGGTTGTTCTAAGTTAATTTTTATCCAAAATATATATCGTACTTAAATAATTTTTTATTGTAATACTATTCTTAAAACAGTTTTATATACATTGTCTAATCTAAGTGACACTAAATATCATAAATTTTATCCATTTATACGCTTTTTCAAAATCACGGTTCCGAACGTAGTCGGATACCTTAAGCAAGTGTTTCTCCAACTTTCGATTTTTGTTACTCAATTTTTAATCATAATTTTCATCTCCCCCATACAATAATGATATATTTAAGACAAGAAAAGTGTACTTTAACGCTTAAGTTACAATAAGACTTTAATTATTTATTTATCCAACGCCCGTGCTTGATTTCTTGACCATTTGACGCCGAGCCTCCCAGTACCGACTGACAATGTCATCAGCCGCTTATTCATAGAGTCCAGTGCATTGAAGCAGGTGGTCGCCACCTATTCTGACATTGCCACAGAGTGAGTAGGTCTCGTTAGCAGCCCCGCCAAGCCAGTGGAGGTATACTCCCCAAAACTCATGTACCGGTAGCTAGGCAAAAGTGGACAATAGCTTTGGCTCTCTTCAGGTGCCTCGGGATTGGGCTTACAGTGGCCAGAGCTTCCCATGACTTTCCAAAACTCTTCGTTTTTTGGGTCAAAGCAGTATATTTGTCAATGTATGCGGCGATGATACTCTTTGCTCTTCTGAGGGTCAAGGGAACTTCCGGTTGAGTCGATTCCGCTCCTTGCTAGGCTTTTACTTTAACTATAAATCATACAAATTATTAAGATTGGCATTTAATTTTGTATAGAGAGCAAGCCCATTGGTGACATTAGTAATTATTAAACTTGTTTTAAATTTAGTATTGATAAAATATTTATCAAAAACATTGTACAGTACAGATACATTTATTTATAAGTATATTTTATCAGTGTAAATGTGTATCTAATTTTTATTATGTCAGATTGTACTTTGTTTTGCTTCGTTTTGGTAAATAAATACTTATTTTAAATCTTTTATTTTTGACTTATCAATACGCTCGCATCTCCCACCTAGTAATATAATGTCCCCTGGGGAGGGGGGTGACCACAGTTTGAGAGCTTTAAGCCACAACAAATTTAAAGAGCAGCAGCTGTCTGCACAATAAACATCTACCCCTCAACACACTTTTAGGACTGTCTTTCAAAAATATTTTTTCCAATGGGCTGTATTTTAGCATCTTAGCCTTGCAGACAGATCAAGTCCCCAAATGTGAGAGCCATTTCCTGGTGGCACCCTCTAGTGGTGGCCTCTCGTTAACACAAAAAGAAATTGACGCCTGAATTATTTTTTTATAATTCAAGCTCTCATCGTATTCTAAATATTGCCGTGGGTGTCAGTTTCAAATTGATACTCTCAAGAGTTTATATACACGCGACATAATCATATGTGGCAGGCGTGTCTACGAGATTTTCTACATCCAGAAAAGCTATCGATTCCAGCTGGGGTCGAACCCGCAACCTCTGGATTACGAAGTAGCCACGCTACCACTAAGCCATCGAAGGGGCGGAAAATGCATCAATCAGTACATTAATTAAGCTTAAATTAGAAATTTTCTTTAAATAAAGTCAACAATGATTTAATAGACAATTTAGGATTAAAGGATTTTTTTAGTCATACAATTAAATGAAAATAGGCAAATTTACTATAAATCTAATTGTAATTTACAAAAGAAAATCCATTTAATGTACATTCGCACAACGAGATGATGAAATACCGTTTGAAGGAAAAATAATATTTTTGTGATTAACAATTCAAACATTCCCTATGTTAAAACAAACACTATTTTCTTCTTTCTATAAAGAACAGCTTATAAATTACGTAGGATCTACCTTATATATATATATATATATTCCATACGAAATAGTCTCAGTACATACTTATTTTTTTAAGTAAATAATAATATAGTCATAGTTTCAGAATAAATTTAACATAATTAACTACGGAAGAACTTCACTTTACTTCGATATATGTTGACATTTACAAAGAAAGCTTTAAATTAAAGATACTGATCTATGAAAAAGTGCAACATACCCCAATTTTACCTTATAATAAATATTAAATTTACTTACCTAATTTTAATTAATCTAACGATAGAAATATTAAATCGTTTTTTCTTATCCCCGGAAAATTTTTGATCACGAAATGAAATAATGGAAATGAAAAAATTATTTAAATTAGTTAGCATGATTGAATTTAAAATATATAAAAATTCTGACAATAATTATAATAGTTACATTAATTGTTAATACACATAAATCTTCTTTACAGATTTCACTAATATTTTTTTCCAATGTCATGAATATAATGTCACTTTTAACATACAATCCCAAAAAACATCCATTTTCTTCGAAATACGTACATGGAATAATTGTAATTTATATTTTCAAACGTCTATAGAGAGTCTGGAGATATGAAACAGATAATTTCTCATTCATATATTTTTATTCCGCATTATTATTTTTATAAGAGAAAACAAGGGTAAAATATGAGAAATTTAAAATGGAGCATTATTTAATGCTCTGGCCTTAAAACAGTACAAATTAGTAAGACTAAGAAATGAGAGATGGAATGTAATCTTTGAGTTACTATTACAATTGATTTAGAAAAATGTAAAGTAATTTTTTTTTGTCATGCGTCCTTCAAAGTCTTAGCTGCCATTGCTTAAGATAATTTTATTTTCAAATATTAAAAATAAAATCATGAAAAAGTATGCAATATTTTTAACAGATAAAGGATATAATTTATTGTGTAACAATTTTTAATTTAGAAAATGAGACATATGTATCACAAGTATGTCTTTCTTTTCAAGAGAGATGTTAGTACCTTACATAGTGTTTCATAAATTTAGTCTCTTCAAAGCTTAATCACATTTCCCAACACTGTGATATATATTTTTATTCTATAGGTACACAAAATTGCTTCATACTAGAAAATAATTAATGTTTATAAAATTTTAAAGAAGAGCTTTAAGAGTTTATGAAGCTTTTTAAATAAAAGAAACAAGTCTACTACTTAAAATAAGATAGTACTGTTGTTCTTCTATAGAGTGTGATGAGCTAAGGAAACAAATACCATACATTTTCAATTATACCTCTCCGTGTATGAGAAAGAACGTAATTTTTCTTTAATAATGTACCCACAATTCAAAACCATTACATAAGCTGAATTAAAGGGTGTTAAAAAGCTAAAATCTTATTTTTTTTGACAGATTCAGACTTATGCATTTTTAAATTGTATAGATTTTAACCTTTCTAAAAATGCCTTATAGGTATATTTTGCCTTACAGACCTCTAAGGTAGTTAAAAGCCTTTAAAACCTATTTTTAAATAATCGTTGAAACTGGGCCACAACCATTTGGATGGCGAAAAATGTAAACAAAATACTTTGTTTTTGCTTAAAAGTGTAACGTCTGAAAAAACCCAAACATGTATCTTTTATTGTAAATCGAGCCTTTTATTTTTTTATTTCCTAGTCGATTATAAGCCTCACTATATACAATAAAATCAATTTATCTCAAAATGTAAATTTTGATGTTCCATGTACCTTTTCTGAGAAACTACTGTTCACAGATATGTAAATTTTTTATGATATATTTATAATGATGTCTAATATATACTAAAATAAGCTTTTTGTAAGAAACTCAAAAATTTATTTTTTACAAATTTTTTTTATGTGAAAAATGGGTCAAATTTAGCAATGCTTGATAAAATATTTCATAAATTATTAAAATTTCAAATTTAGCTGAAAGCTCATTTCAGCATAATGAGAAAGGTATACTTTAATTGTATGAAAAATTTCAAACAAGTACACATAACAGATTTTGAGAAAAGGTACATCGAAAACAGCCAATTTAACATTGTCAGTATAGGGAGAGAGAGAGAGAGACAGAGAGAGACAGAGGTTTCCAACTCTCCTTAAAAGAAAAAATTGTGTAATTTTTAAACATATTACCATGATTACCAAACATATTATCGGATGAAAATGTTGTTAAACGGATGAATTACCTTACAATCAATTTCCTCGCAAGATGCCAATAGCGATAGTTTTATTTCCGTTACTCCGCAACAGTCCATAGTTTTAACTGAATGTAACATATTTTTGCCATTAATTTATTATCTTGTACACTATGTTAATCCTACTATTTGCGCCATTTCTTTTTTGTTTTGCTTTTGGGAAATACGCGGGAAAAATTTGTACGCAAAGCACATGATCGTCGACCTATGTTTCATGTCCCGGAGAGAAAACTCGCTGTATGATGGTAATATATGCATGCAGATATCTCAATGAGGGGATGTGAAAACTATTCAGGAACTCTGATTCAGACCTGACTCCAAAATATTTATGTGACTTTTATTTCTTTTAGAAGAAAATTCCATTCAA
>BMAV01004232.1:154728-281171 GCA_019973955.1 Trichonephila inaurata madagascariensis | reverse complement strand
CTCATGGCTAACGAAAAATCTTCAAAAAAAAAAATTGTTTTCTCCTAAACTATATCTTTATTTTCTAGATTAGTGGATTCGTAAATAAGTAAACAGCTTTATTTCAAAAAAAGCTCCAAAAATTATCGGATTATACACAGAAATATACGGCATAATAGTATTACTCCTACAGAAAGGCAGAATTGTATTTAAAAATAAAGTATCAATTATACCTTTATAAGGCTACACAGTATCCTTTTTCAAAAAATGTTTTTGGAGACAGTAATAGAAAAAATAATTTATGTTTTATATTAAGATTATATTATAAAGGTGATTCTGAAAGTAAAAAAGTCAGTTTGACTTTTGCAATTTTAAAAAATTCAGAATTTTTTAACCTTTTTCAAACTTTTATAAGATACTAAATTTTTAAAAATTTTTAGTCATTTTAAGTTATTTATATTTCTTAGATTTTTGCTAATAAAAGTTAGTATGTAATTGAAAATCTATTCTCTTGTTAAATTTTAATAATTATTTTTCTAGAAAAAAATTGGAAAAAACACGAAAAATTTTAAAATTGTAACTTTAGCATTTCTTAAAATAACTAGAAAACTCAGCCCTATATCCATACTAACATTTGTAAAACATATTTTTGGGAGGTGATACAAAAACTTTCAGGGCTCTATGATGAACAGAAAAAAAGCCTTAGGAATTAGAAAACACTTATACCTTCAAAATTGTAAGTCTGAGAAATACGCATTTAAAGTTTGTAAATGCATAAAATAAAACTTATAACGACCGTAAAGCTCTAATTTTTAATATGCAATTTGACAATGTATATACTACATTCAAACACTATTTTAATTAAATATGACTGAAAATATTGTTTAAATTCAAATTATTTTTTTATATAATATTGTTAGCATTTGTTTTACAACGACAGTTTATTCAGATCAATCTTAAGCTTATATTTTCATAAAAGTTTTGAAACACAAAACATTTATGTACAAACAATAATGATACTAACTTAAGATAACAATATAGACAGATTTGTTCATAAAATTTAATTTTTTCAGTTTTAAATCGGGCAATTTAGAAAGTTTAAGCTCTTTTTGTATGACTTTAAAATGCCAAAATGTTGTACTACAATATGTTTAGTATAATTTAGTTTGGTACACCAAGGAAATATTCAGTTTTATCTGCAATACGTGAATTCAGAATACTTGCATTCGGAAGTCTAATTGCTGTATCAGCTGAGGACTGAATTTTAGATACATCATTTTCGGTAGTAATCCCTCTCTACGAAATATTGTTACTTACAGCAACTTGATCATGACAATTTCTTAACAGGAAAAAATTAATGAAAAGAAGTTATATAAACTATTTTCAAAAAAAAATGGCTTTGAAATTAATCTTAATTATTTATAACTCAAAAAACTCAAAATATAATCATGCGGAAATGGTTTTAGTAATGAAAATTGAAACTAATAAACATTTCACACCCAATGATTTGATTGTGCTCAAAAATATTTTTAATTATTCGATTTAAGAGTGAAAAAATGCTTTAAAATGAAAGCGAAACCAAGACCACAACTCATAAAACTTCAAATAAAAACTAATTTGTTAACAGATCTGAAATTTGGTGGCAAGCTTTTTAATGATATAAACAACAAGAAAATGCAAAAAAACTTTTTTTTCAGTAAATATGAAATTTTTAGGGTACTGTGTAGTCTTAAGATATTATTCGTATATTTATTTTTATTAAAGATTTATTTGTGTTTCGTTTTCATCGTTTTCTTGAAGCTGAACTTTTTTCTACTGTTGTTTCTTTCCTAGAGAAACTTTTCCTTGCAGAAAGAAGATACATCCATTGGTTTATGGGCTGGTTGCGATTGACTACTTTCTTCCTTATTACTACTCAGGATGTCCCCGCCTCTAGATACAGCGAAAGAGAAGATTGTTTCTACGTGTGAAGACCGATAAAAAAAAGTATCAACTAAAAAAAAAAGAAGAAAAAGGTGTTGCCTACATTTATTACATTCTTTTATTCATTGTTTACCTAAAGTTACTCAGGATAACTAGTCTAGTCAAAAGACTTTTATCGTCAATAAAGTTACTCCTTGAAGTAAAGTTCCTCTATAAAATGCAATAAGAATAGTAATAAATTAAGTAAAACTATACATAAGTATTACTTGAACCTCTCTAGGGAAAAATACAGCATCTCAGCGGAATTGTGTGAAATAATAATACTCAGTGTTTTCTTTAATAAGAAATGGAATTAATTATGATTTCGTTATATTATTAGAATTTGTTCATGAGTTTTTCTTCATTTAAATCTTAAACTTAATTCATTATAAACCATTTTGTAATAAGTTTGCATAGTTTCTCTACTTATAATAATCCATTTTCAAGTAATTATGTGTTAGAGCTACAGTCGCACTTGTATATAGCTAAGTAGATAATTCCCGAAAAAAAGTTTGTTATATGGAAAATTCGTTATATAGAGGTTCATCTTTCACCTTTTTTTATAAAAAACATAAAACAGATTTTAAATTCATAAACACTATATATTAAAAGAAGTTGTTATTCAACCCTTTTTACAAATTAATATATATTTATTTTGTATATCTTACCTGTAAACAAAAGAAAGAAAAACTGCAAAGAAAATTTCTTGACGCTTTTATCCACTTTCTGAAGAATTAAATTTTTCTTTGATGCTCAAGCACTTACATTTTGACATTTTCGAGCTGCAAGAAACGAAGTTACCAGTACAGCTGATCAATACTACAAATGAATGGAGACTAGTTCAAGAACATGAGGCTCTACTGAGGATGAAAAGGGATATCGAAGATGTTTCCAGTGAATTGGAAAATGGGGGTTAAAGGCTGCACTTCTTGCATGAAATTCACAGAATTCTATTGCTCTCGGCGAGTTAGGCACCTAATAAAACCAGTTCAAGATTTTTGGAGACCATAAAATGTGCTAAACGAGAGAATAACTCGAAATGTCCAGAAATACTTCAAAATTAGGGAGAAAAAAATTAATTCACAAGAGAAAAAGTTAGTTATATAGAAAATGAACTTCACTATTTGGAGATTATTTTACTAAGAAAATCTTGAAATATCCTTGTTTCCAGGAAAAAGTTCGCTATATAGAAAAATTCGCAGTATAGAGGTTCGTTATATGCAGGCTCGGTTGTATTTTGTAACAGAACTATTTCACTTCCAGAAAATCTATCGTCCAGCTGAGATCGAACCTGCAACTTTAGGCTTACGAAGCGAGCACACACAACTTCTAAGTCATCAAGTCGATTAACTTAAAAATAATAAAAAGTTTACTCATCCCTGAGTTAGAACAAAAAAAGTTTCTTTTCACATGCACGAGTCTTTTTTTTATTTCAATTTTTAGAAAGACTGGACAATTGCTTTTATTATGATAAGAAATTGCTGACGCAAAAAAGCATTTTTGCTTTTAGGGTTAATCTTAATTTTTTAGTCGCCAAATCTGGATTATCCTGTCTCCTGATTATTCTGTTCAGGACAATGGAACAAATCATGAAATTATTGTATTGTCATCGGTCCTTGACAAGTGTGTAAAATTTCGAATTAGTCTGACCTTTTACAGTGGGTAAAAATCGAGTTCAAAGAATCCGTTACATACAAGTGAAACTTAACAAAAACGTGTTGAAAATGCATAAATTTTTATTTTTAAAAAACTTATTATCTAATATAAAAAAATCTTATTACCTTACAAAGACTTCGTGTTTTGTAAAATGTAATTTTCTATTTAATACATATTGTTCCAGTTATAAAGAGAAAGAAATTTTTAAGAAATTTAATACCCTCATACTTGAGGAGAAAGTTATTAAAACTTTTCAGACAATTGTCACTGCAAGTGTAATAAAAGTATTTATGAAAACGCTCAGGAATGCATAGCGTTTCCTTTTAACTGTATAGAAAAGAGAATAAATTTTTAATATAAGATTATATAAGTCATAAAAATAAATCGAAAATCTTCTAGAAGAAGGTTGGTTTTTTCCCCGTAATTATGTATTGCTTTCTATAGAATTATATAAAATATGAATACCATAAATAAATTTTTATATTTTAGGGATAAAATGCAATAAAATCTACATTTATAAAATTAAACACCATAAATGGGCTTTCTTACAACTGCATTTCATGCTTCTCAGTTAAAGGTTTTATAAATGCATAAATAATAAGGATTTAGATATGGTGAAACACACATTATACTTCTAGACTAGCTATGAAATAAAATGGGAAAGTCTCATGCCATATTTGCGTTAGATTTCAAACTTAAAATTGTAATAAAAATTATAAAATGCAAAATTAATTGTTATAAAAGTTTGTTTTTAATAAATGAGGCTGATGTAAAAAGAACTGCTAGGTTATTAAATTATATATCATATTTTACTCATTTATTTTTTAATTTGAATCAAATCTTTTTTTAAAATTTTTCTTTTTAAGAAAAGTGTTGGTTTTTAAAGAAGTCACTCTTACAAGCTACTATAAAAAAAGTTAAAATTTTTCAATGATTAATTAGAATAATACAGTAATTGAAAACTTCCTCTAGGCAATTATAATGTGCAGAAAACAAGTCCATTTTTTCTTATCTTTTTAAGAATATAGTAAATTTAAGAATAACCTTGATTCAATCGTTTCATGCACTTATAAAATTTGCATTATTCCATATCAGACTATAGATCCCTCTTTATAATTAGCTTTAGCTTTTATCTATTCGTTTTTGGTGGAAATTCATTATTCCATGTTGTGGTTTATGTCTTATCTATTTGCTGGATTAGCAAAAAAACATTAAGATTTATATAGAAGCACACATTTTCCTTTCTGCGAAACATTCTTTTTCTGTTAATTTCTTAAGTAGTTTCTTACGAAATCTGTGGAATCACACATTTCCTTGAATTTTTGGTCCAGTATAAGAAAGGTTAATTTCTTTCAACACATACTTTTTAATTACATCCCCAATAAATTGCTAGTTTTATTTTCTTAATATTTTAGGATTTCTTGTGCTTTGTTAAGCAAGTTCACAAAATATCGAATAAACTTATATTCTTAAGGATCTTACATTCTTCGCTTTCATGTAAAAGGAAGAAAAATGATTTTCATGTCAAAATTATTTAATATCACAGAAGTAAACATTAATGTTATATAAGTATGTTTGAAGAAAAAGTTTTCTATGGTGGAATTTTGCTTAGTGAACATTTTTTGTTCCAGAATCTTCTCATAATATGAAACATTCGTTAGGTAAAACAATTGTCCCATATAAAAATGTAAAACACAAAAATGCATTCCATTCTAAATAAATAGTCTAAGTATTTAATGTACATTGATTATCTACCGTAAAATCCGGCGTATAACGCGCACCGGTGTATAACGCGCACCCATACTTTCAAGTAGCATTTTTTAATTTTTAGGTATATTCGCCGTATAACGCGCACCCCCTTTCTTACGAGGAAATCTGAAACATTAGTATACATTGCTCTTATGTTTTGAAATAATTTATTCGAGGTATTATTCCAAATTTTTGAAAAAAATTGTATACTTCTAGAACTACATCTCTTTTAGTTCATAAAGCAAGTCTCATTTCTTTTAAATAAACAGTATTTCGATACAAATCGAAGAAAAAATTTTTTATGTTCATCTCTTTTGTTATTTTAAAGCTATCGTTTTCATACCCGGCGTATAACGCGCACCCTTAAATTTCCATCTTATTTTTTGTGTTAAAAGTGCGCGTTATACGCCGGATTTTACGGTAATCAGAATTACGTACATACTGCTAAAGAATGTGGAAAACCTTTATGCTTTTCTTATGTTGCGGAATGAGCCAGTCTTGAATACGAATTCACCTCCCAGAAAGCAAAACAAATCAAAGTAATTATTTTATCATTTACAATACATCAGTGCTTCTCAAACTTTCAATATTAGCGGCCCAATATTCAATCATAATTTTCATCGCTCCCCTCCATACAATAACAATGTATTTAATTCAATAATACTATACTTTGACGCTAAAGCTACAATACGACTATTACCTCTTAAGTGCCAACGTCTCGGTAAGACAAAATCATTTTCCTTGACGTACAGTTTTTTCGACACATCATAAATTATGGAAAATGTGACGTATCATTATTGTTAAACAAATCAATATTGCTTACAGCCACTGTCGCATAAAAGTGCTACTCCTATACTAATCCACAATTTCCCATGTTTTTAACATTTCTCTTATTGTAGAAGATAATTTAATATTTACTTTTCTGTGAAATTCACTTTTATATCTTCTTGCTGTGAGACACAATGTAATTCCATTAACCTTCGGGGATCCCCTTTTTGGCTGTGCTCTTTTATAATTTCATCGATTATCCATCTCCAATAGCATAATTTTTCTCAAACACGCTAACTTATTGATTAAAACCTTCACAGGTATTGCCCTAAACGCTTTAAAGTCTCATTTGGTAACACTTACATGTCAAAACTTCTTCCAAACAAAAGTGAGAATTCCCTTGCTAACCTCTTTGCACTTGTTTTTGATCATCTTAAGGCAGGAAGCAATGTGGAAATGATGTTCTAAAAACTGTAAATGAGATAAGTCCCTTCAATCATCTCAAGCCAATGCTTGAAAATTGCTTTAGTATAGAGATTCTTAAAGTTAAAACTGAGCTATACTGCTCCACAGAGCCTGGAATAGTGTGAAGCTGTTGCTCGGCAGAAACTGGATTTTGATGAATTTAAATTCTTCAAGGAGGTTATCTTATATGTGCCTGGAGAATATTTTCTACATTACGAAAGACAGAGAAAGGCAAATTCGTTTCAAACAAATTGAATATCATTCACAAAAAGTTTGGCATATCATTGACCCAGTCATAATATGGGCACGAGTCGAAAACTCTTTTTGTTGGACCTCCACAACGCAGCCAGATCTTCTGCATTTTACACTCCCTGAAGGCTCTTACTAATAAACAAGTATTCATTTTTCAAGATAAAGCTTTCATTGGCATAAAACAGCAGAGTGAAATAATATTACTTTGCGCTGTGGATACACAATGTATCTCTCTTCTACTAGTATGTTGGTTCGATATGACTTAATTTCTAGCAAAGCCTATTTGGTCGCAACCTGCAGCTTCAGGTTACTCTTAACATCTACAAGCTTCTTCAATGAAGTTAGAGGTTACCTTTCTGTCGGAGCTTGTTCCATCCTTTGTGCTTTATAATATAGTTGCTGTTTCTGTTCTTTAATTTCTTGAACCATCCATTACCTTCCTTTAATACTTCGGCCGTTGATGTGGTTGTGGTAGCCTAGTTGTCAAAGCAACTGACTCGTGGTTGGCGTGTCATGGGTTTGAGCCTAATACCCCTGAAAACCCTCCGTGCAGAGAGCCGATGGCGATGCTCAAACCTACTCCCGTTGGTGTGGAAGTTAGGGGAGGAGGGGTACCAGCTCAGGTGCCACCCACATTACTTGACCAAGGTTCAAAATCACCCAAAGCTATGGTGTAGCTGAATAATGTGATGTTAATATTCACTCCCTCACTTGGATGTTGATATCCAGGCGTCCAAGCGATTTCGGCGAATTACATTCGGACTTCTCACAAAAGATGCTCTCCTTAATAGTTACCGCTTTGTAATTGTTTTTCGTGGATCTATATCAGAAGTAAAATGCGTAACAGTTGTGTGCAGATGTTAATGTCACTAATTCCTTATTATGTCCTTATTCTTGACGATAGAGCAAATTGTAAGAGGCTCACGCCTCTCTCTCTCGGGAACCTAGATGTGTGTGTGTGGGGAAGAAACACTCGACATGATCCAATTAATCTATTTATTTCCACTCACAAAGAACATACAAAATTTCAACTAATAATATTAAGAGAATGTCTCAATGTTAAATGGAACAACGACGGTAAAACGTGATCAATTAGGAGACTATGAAACTTGATTCTTACCTTAATAAAGGTTCAAACCTATCATCCAATTTAATCTAATATCAAATCAATCCTAACAAACAATTGTCACTTTATAGTTTCCTCCTAATAAGAATCAAATCACTATAATTCTAATATTATACCTTCAATAGCAATCTCGCCTGACTCGAATATATCTTTTCTACTTCTTTCTCAAGCCAGAAAACTTCAACTATTTATAGCAAGTTAATTTAAATATCACAATTCTTTTTTTCTGAAGGGTCGGTTGTGAATAGCGTGAATTGAAAGTCCAATGATTTCCCAAGAGGATTAGTTGTAAAAACGCATATAGATCCACCACAAAATCATAAATGTCGTCTGATTGTATGTGTATGTTGATTCAGTCAAGATCAAACCTTGTTCTCGCTTTTCGAGGTTTCACGTTTCATTTCTACGACTATTTTTTTTCTTTTCATTTGACAATCTTCTTGAGGGTTTTTTTGTTCGGGGAGGCTTTTATTTCTATTACATCTTGCATTATATGTCGGAATATAAATATTAAAAAAAATGTCTTATCACAAGCAACACATGCAAGGTGTCCCAGATTCCTAGGGACAAACTTTAAGAGTAAGTAGGGGACTTATAAAGATTCAGATTTGTATGCGACCTATGCTCGGAAAAGTCTTCCTTCGGCGCTAGGTGGTGTTGCTCATAAAAGCAGTTAAAAAAAACAGGCCTGCATTGCAGCAATCATTTAAGCTGTCATCTCCCGCAGACGAGTATGGAACGTTTCAAAAACACCGACCTGGCAGATAGGGCAGTCCTTATTTTAGGATTTCCAGAAAGAAATGCACGATCAGCAGAAAGATTGTATCGCGAAAGGTTCCCACAGAGAGATTCACTGGATCACCTGATGTTTGCTATTTTATATCTCAATTTGTGAGAATATGGATCATTACATAGTGAGGCATAGTAAGGGCGGGCCACGGTATCCAACACATTTTTTTTTTCATGCATGGATAAAATGTGTTGGATGCCGTTCGAAGGAAGTACCATGTTGGGAGTTGGAGTCATTCATGGCCCTACCTCACCATGCCTATTACCTGGTAATGATCCACATCCCACAAACCGAGATATAAATTAGCATACTTCAGGTGGTCCGGTGGATCTTTCTGTATGTACATTTCACGATACAATATTTCTGCTGATAGTGCATTTCCTTCTGCCAATAGGTAAATCAAGTCCATATCTGTCAGCTCAGCTTTTGTAAAACGTTCCATACTCCTCTTCTGGCGACGACAGCTCAAACGACTGCGGTAATGCAGGTCCGTTTCCTTAACCCTAGAATGCTATAACAAAGCCATGTACCCTCCCCCCCCAAAAAAAACCAGGAAATATAACGTGCAACTCAGAAATGAGTTGCACGTTACATTTCCTGTTTTTTTTTTTCTGTTTACCTTCATATGACCTTGGTACCACAGTAATGATATTTCTTTTCCTCAAAATATTTTCGCATATAGTATTTTTAAAACAATGTTAGTCTGAGAGACGTATGGGTAACAGTAACGTTTGGAATTGAGAATCAGTCTTAGTTTTTTTTTCCTGCGCTTCCGAGATAATGTCTAAAACGTTTTCGTGAAGAAAACTTTTGGGGTAAACCTGGAGTTATCTGAGAATTATTAAAAGAGTTAAAATTGATGATGATAATTTTATTTATGAGGATGAATCAGGAAATGGCAATTTTATTGAAGTTCAAAATCACGAATTTACAGATAGACCGATAAATATAAGTTAAAGGAATGCATATGTTATCTATGTACATAATATGGCTAGCAAATCTGAAAAAAGCATTGTTTGGAAAAGGGTTTGCGATAAGGATGTGAAGATCTCCATGCACCATGGTTGAAGAAACGTATAAATGTATGAACTTTGCCCCTATCAACAAGGACAATCATTTGTGAACTTTTGAAATTGGAGCAGGACATTGAAACACCTGAACAATTGGAAACTAAAAACAGGGAAATATATGCCTTTTGCCCATGTAAGTTGCGTAGAATGACACGAAAATTTTATTTATCATGTTCTAGAGCATCACGCTAAAGTGCGTAAAGATTGCTTCGAAAATAAATAAATTTTACTTTCTTGCTTTACCGCGTGAGGGGTGGGGGCCCCATTTGCCAGCAACTAAATCGGTTGGGGTTTTTTTGGGTTAAATACCTTGAAACCCCCCAGAACCGATGGCGTTTCTAAAAACTACCCCGTTTGGGGTGGAAGTTAGGAGGAGGGGGACCACCAGGTCCACCACATTACTTGACCAGGTTAAAAAACCCCGGGGGAGCTGAATAATGGATGTTATATTCATCCCACCCCGGGTTGATACCAGGCGTCCAAACGATTTCGCCAAATTACATTCGGCTTTTTACAAAAAAAATGTCTCCAATGACCCCTTTGTAATTGTTTTTTATCTATATCGAAAAAAATGCGTAACAGTTGTGTGCAGATGTTAATGTCACTAATTCCTTTTTTTCCTTTTCTTGACGATAGGAATTGTAAAAGGCTGCCCTCTCGGGGCCTAAATGTGGGGAAGAAACACCTGACATGATCCAATTAATCTTTTTTTCCACAAAAGAACAACAAATTTCAACTAATAAATTAAGAGAATGCTCAATGTTTAAATGGAACAACGACGGAAAAGTGATCATTAGGGGGCTAGCCTGGTCCCTTTCCTTTTAAAAAAGGTTCAAACCCATCCAATTTAATCTAATATCAAATCAATCCCCAACAATGTCACTTTATAGTTTCCCCCAATAAGAATCAAATCACTTAAAATTTTAATATTATACCTTCATAGTAACCCCTGATCGAATATATCTTTTTTTCCTTTTTTCGCCAGAAAAACCCCCCCAAATATTTTGGTTAATTTTTAAAAATCAATTTTTCTTGAAGGGTTGGTTTAAACGTGAATTGAAAGTCCAAAGATTTCCCAAGAGGATTAGTTGGAAAAACGCGTATAGATCCGTCCACAAAATCATAATTGTCGTCTGATTGTATGTGTATGTTGATTCAGTCAAGATCAAACCTTGTTCTCGCTTTTCGAGGTTTTACGTTTCATTTCTACGACTATTTTTTTTTTCTCATTTCACAATCTTCTTGAGGGTTTTTTGTTCTGGGTGGCTTTTATTGCTATTAAACCTTGCACGATATGTTGAATATAAATATAAAAAATGTCTTATCACAAGCAACTCATACAAGGTGTCCCAGGTTCCTAGGGACAAACTTTAAGTGTAAGTAGGGGACTTATAAAGATTCAGATTTGTATGCGACCTATGCTCGGAAAACTCTTCCTTCGGCGCTAGGTGGCGTTGTTCATAAAAACAGTTAAAAAAACAGGCATGCATTGCAGCAATCATTTAAGCTGTCATCTCCCGCAGACGAGTATTGAGCGTTTCAAAAACACCGACCTGGCAGATAGGGCAGACCTTATTTTAGGATTGCCAGAAAGAAATGCATGATCAGCAGAAATATTGTATCGCGAAAGGTATCCACAGAGAGATTCACTGGATCACCTGATGTTTGCTATTTTATATCTCAATTTGTGAGAATATGGATCATTACATAGTGAGGCATATATATTAGGTATCCAAACTTTTTTTTCATGCATGGATAAAATGTGTTGAAAGCCCGAAGGAATCCCATGTTGGGAGGGGCCCCGGCCCCCACTACCATGCCTATTACCTGGTAATGATCCACATCCCACAAACCGAGATATAAATTAGCATACTTCAGGCGGTCCGGTGGATCTTTCTGTGGGTACATTTCACGATACAATATTTCTGCTGATAGTGCATTTCCTTCTGCCAATAGGTAAATCAAGTCCATATCTGTCAGCTCAGCTTTTGTAAAACGTTCCATACTCCTCTTCTGGCGACGACAGCTCAAACGACTGCGGTAATGCAGGTCCGTTTCAACCCCTAGAATTTAAAACCCCATGTACCCCCCCAAAACGGGAAATATACGTGAACCAGAAATGGGGCACGTTACATTTCCTGTTTTTTTTTTCTGTTTACCTTCATATGCCCTTTTGGTCCCAAAATGATTTTTTTTTCCCAAAATTTTTTCCAATAGATTTTAAAAAAATGTTAGTCTGAAGGGGATGGGTAAAAGTAAAGTTTAATTGAGAATCGCTTAGTTTTTTTTCCCGCCTTGAGATAATGCAAAAGTTTTTGTGAAAAAAAATTTGGGGGAAACTTGAGTTATCTGAGAAATTAAAAGAGTTAAAATTGATGATGATAATTTTATTTTTAATGAATCAGGAAAAAAGGAATTTTTTGAAGTTAAATCGAATTTAGAAGACCCCAAAAAAAGTTGGAATGCATATGTTATCTATTCTAAAATGGTAAAAACTAAAAAATTTTTGAAAAGGGTTTTATAAGGTGAAGATTCCTGCACCATTTTAAGAAACGTTTAAAAAGGGAACTTTTCCCCCATAACAAAGGGAAACATTTTAACTTTAAATTGGGGAGGAAATTTAAAACCCGAAAATTGGAAAAATAAAAAAAAATATAGCCCTTTTTCCCTGTGGGGAGAATGACACGAAAATTTTATTTATCATGTTCTAGAGCATCACGCTTGTAATGTAAAAATTGTTAAAATAAATAAATTTTACTTTCCTTTTTAAAGTAAGATCGAAGGCATGAAATCATTTACATTGTATTATTTTTGTTATTAACTTTTTAAAAAGAGTCGCTAAAACTCATGCCTGGGAGAGAATGGTACCATTTCCCTAAGTTTTTCAAAGGGTAATTCTGGGTTAAATGTTCTTTGGGGAAAAGCCACCTAGCATCGCAAAAAGTTTGAATGGTTCAACAAATCTGAACCCTTATGATGTCCTTTTATGTGTCTCCCTTTAAAGTTTGTCTCTGTTATCAAGGGACATCCTATATACAATAAACACATACTGATATACCAAACCTGCAATCTGAGATAATATCCGTATCGTTTATAAGAAACGTCATTAGAAAACAGAACTCTTTTTTTTTATTTTGAAAAATATTCATTATGAGAGATCTCATTAAAGAGATTGCACAGTACTTGAATGGAAAAATGACCAGTTGGAATAAAATTATTTTATTTGAGCATTAGTAAAACTCGCAAGGTAAATTACATTACCATAAAATCCGGGGTATAATGCGCACTTTTAACACAAAAAATAAGATCGAAATTTACGGGTGCGCGTCATACACCGGGTATGAAAATGAGAGCTTCAAAAATAATTTTAAAAAAAAGATGAGCATGAAAAAATTAGACCTTTACATAGGTCGGGATACTGTTTATTTGAAAGAAATGTCATTCCTAACGAACTTAAAGGATTATAGTTCTAGAAATATGTTACTTTTTCAAAATCCTGCTATAATACCTCAAATAAATGACTTCAAAACATGATGGAATTGAACACATACATTTCAAGTTCCTTCTTAAAAAAGGTAGTGCGCGTTATACGCCGAATTTTACTGTAATAATCGTAAAATAGGAATTGATATTCTTTTTTCCCCATTGTATATTTATTTACACACAGTCGTTTTTAGAACCTGAAAACGTCGTACTTAAATCGCGTTAAAAAACTAGCAAAATAAACTTAAAAAAATTTAAACAAAGAAAAAAATTTTCTTTAATTTTTTTTAAAGGATTTAAATGGAAACACTGTACTTAAAAAGAAAGAGGTCAGTATGAGTAACACCACTTGATATTGAAGTACAAACAAAAAATTAATTTAAATTCCTTTACAAGAATTGTCATATAGCCTACTTTGACAGATTCATAATTTTTTTGTGATAAAAGTCTTAAAAACGAATAGAGAATAATAAAACCTGTTCTAAGAATGAATTGTTAAAAGTAACTTTTTCAATCATTTTACCAAACATATCATTTTTCAGAAAAAAATAATAATATTTATTTTCTGATATTTATCATTTCTTTTTATTTTTGAAAAAAAGATATAGGTAGTACTTATTTTAAATATTTTAAATCTACATCATCAATAACATTTAACGAAATATTCTCAGAATTTTTTCTGGGTATAATTAGTTTTTTTTTCCTTTACTTCTAAAGTAAAAACGAAGAAACCAAATAAAAAATACATTGAAGGAATTAAATAACTGTAAAGAAAAGAATGTGTAATCATGTTTTTTTTTCCTTAGCTTTATTTAATTATTCAGACTTTTTAAATTTCTTTTCAATAACAACGATACTTTTTTAATGAATTATATTACTTGAATCTAATTATTATAATTAGAGTTCAGTTATCACACGCATATAAAAACTAGGCTCTTATGTAACAAAAAGAGTCATTGAAAATCAAGATGGTGTTTTTAAGTGCACTCTTCAGACAAGTTTTGAATTCTTCTGGTTTTTATAATCTTGCAAAATTCAAAAGAATTTCTATTTAAAAAAGAAAGAAAGAGAAAACTTTTTCCTTTTTTTTCAAGACCCATTAAAAGATTTCGAAAGTATTTCTGATAAAAAGAACATTCAAATAAACCATTTTTTTAGGCAACAATTAAAGAGGGGAAGAGAGAAATTAAATATTTGCTCCAACTCGACAAAAAAAAAAAAGGGAAAACATTTTTTAAAACCATTTAAAAAAACTTAAAATAATTTCTAAAAAAATTTTTTTTTTAGTCTCTTTCTTTTGAATTTTTTTGATAAATATTTTCTTTGTAATAAAATAAATAATGGAAATAAGCATTCGATACAAAATACACACACATACAATTTAACACATTTATAACTCGGTTTTATTAAACACGATTTCTAGAAAACAAGATATGCAGAGATAAGTTAAAATCATATTTCAGAAGAGGCAAAATATTGTATGGAAAATTCAAGATTATTTTTTATCATCTTATAATTTACATTAATTACTAATAAGCACGTATTTGCTTATCAATTTGTAATTTTTTACCGAAGTCACAATAGATTATCAGTATATAAATGGGTTTCCAAAAAAATGTTTCTATGGGCGCAGTAGTCTAGTGGACATGGTCACGAATTCCTGGTTCGACTATATTTCTGTTGAGTTGTAGTTTCCAGACTTGATGACACTAAAGACGATCCGATGTGCAGAGGGGCTGATGAATATTGGACTTTTAAAAGGGTAAAGCCCTCACTTGGGGGCACGATTCTCAACCCCGGGCGGGGGGCCACACCCCCCCGAGTCTTTTTGTGGCCGGTCAATGGTATTGCTTATTTAAGAGCATTGTCTAAAATTTTGGTGAAATTTTTGTCAAGAAATCAAAATATATCAATTTTGCTTTTTTGTTTCGTGTCGTGCGGGTAGAATTGATATTCTTTTTATTTAAATGGTTATGGCTAGGGGATACCCGAAAAGGGGCCATTTTATGGGTGGAACAAATTTTTAACTATTTTTCATATATTGAAAGCTAAAAATATTCAAAAATAAATCGTTTAAAGACATTGGGAATTGACTTTTTTAAGTAAAAAAAAAAGTGTTTGCATACCCCCGATAGAAGGGATAACTGCAAATTTTGTAATGTTATTTCGGGGGATTGTTCGTGAAAAAAAAAAGGGGAATTTAGTATTTCCTATAAAATTATTTATTATATGTCTGTACTCATAAAGTAATATTTTTGAGAAATATACAATCTATTTGGAATTAATTGTATTCTAAAAAGGAAAAAAGGTTTATGGTACTGAAAAAAAGGTTTTTAAATTCTTTAGATACAAAATTTTATTTAAGGGGCTCACATGACTCTTAATTGCAAATTTTTTAATTTTTTTAAAAAAAATATATTTAAGGCCTCAATATTTCTGAATATTTGGACCAAAATTTATTTATACTGTAAAAAAAACGAAGTTATTGAAAAAAAGTAGTGAAAATTTTAAAAAAAAAAAAAACCCTTTTTTCCTTAATTTTTTATAAAACAAAAAATTTTAGCTTCCCCAGGATTTTTTAGAAATATTTATGATATCAATTTGAAATTTTTTCACGTGTTCAAAAAATGTTCTTCGTAACTACACAAAAATTTTCAAAAAAAATTTTAAATTTTTTTATTTGAATTTAATTAATTTTTTTTAAAATTTTAAAATTTTCATTTTAATTATTTAAAATTTTTTTTCCTAAAATTTCTTTAAAATTAGTATAACTTAAAATGACATTTTATACCAAGTAAAATTAATTTTGTAAATTTTTTTTAAATTTTTTTAGTGCGGGGGAAAATACTGATTTCATATTTTTTTAAAAAATTTTCCCAAACTTTTTTTAATTTTAAATCCTTTTTCTCAAATTTTCTGAAAATTTGGGAAAAATTAAAAAATATGATTATCATGTTGTAAAAAATTTTAAATTATTTTTTTTTTTTGTTTAAAAATTTCTATGGTTTGAAAAGGATTTTATTTCAAACACGTATATCTGTTAAGGGTCCTGTGGGGCCTTAAATATTAAAAAAAACTCCTAAAAGGTTGTTTCCGTATTTTCTCGTTTTCATTTGAATCATTTGACATAATTAAATTGAATTTGATTTTAAAAAATCAACTAAAGGTTTTGTTTGTCTTTTGAAAATTTCCTTTAAAATTTCCCAACTTAAAATCATAGATAATTGTTCAGAAACCCGATCCGGCTTTATGAATTTTGATTGTAATTTAAAAATATTCATTCTATCCCTAATTAATTTAAGCAAAGGATATAAGACAGGGAGTTGAGGGAAGAGAATCTTGTCAAAACCTTTAAAAGGATTTAATCAGAAGATTTATATCACATAATTTCTGGCTTATACCCCTTTTTGTCATTGTATGGCAGGCAAATGTATCGGTGCTGCTGCAAGAAAGTCTTTTAATTATATTTAGTTTTCTTGTTTTAAATTATTTAATGTAACTTTCTCTTAATACCGTATACTTAATTTGTTATTTTAAATTTTTAATTTTTTTTAATTTTTTTTTTTTAGTCTCAAAGTATATTAATAATTTTGATTATTAGACTATTTGTTCATTGCTATTCTGATTCGCTTATAAAAATAGATTTTTATTCTTAAATTCATTGCAATATTACTAATTATACTAATTACTTATTTCTATAAAAAATTTTCCTTAGTTCTATAAAAATAAATAAAAATATGTAAATTAATAATTTTTTAAAATAACCTTTTTTTTTTTATTTTCATACCACCCCCCCTCAAAAAGTTTCACCCCCCTTAAGGGGGGTTTCACATTTTAAAAAACCTTTTGTATACCACCATCTTCAATTCATCAGACTTTATCCTCTGTATTATCACAACATTTAAACTGGATTAAATAACATTTACATTCGAATTTTTGGTACTTACGTATTTCCGCAATTGCCAACCTTTTAAATAACTCGCCGTTGGTAACCTTTTTCCTATGTTTCACGGCGTTGGCATCATATCCTTTTCATAATGTCCCCAAATGGGTTCGATAATGCAAAGACCAATTTCCTCTTTAGTATGATAAATTGAATATAAAATTAGCAAGATTAAAATTGATGGTAAATTTAAAAAAATTTCAATATTTTTTTAAAGACTGATAATGCATGAGAAATTTCCTTCTTTAAATTTCCACTTTCCGTTACTGAGAAATTCAGAAACAGTTTGAAATAATTAATTTTAAGTTTCTATCCAGATTTATTCAATACAAGTGTTTCATTAACTTAATATTTATGTCACTCAAATGCTACAGAATTAATACTAGACACATACCATATAATTTGGTTAATACGTGAGAGATAGTTTGATTTTACAGGCATCAGGCTCATATTTGACCAAGTAGAGCTAAATATTAATGAATTTTATAACAAAAAGATGTAAAGAAAATAATTGAATTTAAAACTGGAACTGAAAAAGAAAAGATTAAAAAAAATTTTTAGATAAATATAATTTCTTTGAAAATACATTACAGACATAGAAAAAACAAGACCACTTTCTAAAGTGTAACTGTTTTTATGTATGGTAAAGAATATATTAAATTTTCGAACTAAGAGAGAGTCACTTGTATATAATTAATAATAAAGGTCGAAATGAATGAATTAGATTCTTCAAGGTAAACTTAATTAAAATTAAATTTGATTAAATACAACAAACAACAGCGAAAATTAATAAAAATAAACTTATTTAAAATAAGTAATGTAGTTGTCTTTATTGAGCGAATTAAAACGTTAGAATTAAATCAACTATCCTGTTTCATTCAAAGAAATTAAAAACTATTAAATCAATACAAATCAACTAATGATGCCTAAAAACAGTTTATAAATGATGAAAAGACAGAATAAAATGCAAATGAGCATTTCTGCTAAATAATTTCCAGAAAATGATGAATATCTCAGTCAGAAATGCTAAAACGTTATCAAAATCCACAAAAAGCGTTAACATTTTTGAAAAAATAAATTAAATCGGATAGAGGCACAAAATTTATTCTTATCATAATCTTAGTATTGAAAGGAGTTTATTTGTCCCGATCTGTTTTTGTCACTGAGGCTTCAATATGCTTTCATAATTTTTTCACGAATTTGCTTCGTAAGGCAGGCGAAAAATATTCCAGACGACAATCTATGAATTCTTAAGATGGAACATCATTTTCGAAAAATGTATGCGTTTCTGTTGTGCAACATTATGTCAATGTTTTGAATACATGTGTATATGAAGAAGCTATTTCTTGTTCTTTTGCATGTATATGCGTTTTTGACATATGTAGCAGTGAATAAAAAATAAGCACTTCTTGTATAAAGTTTTGTGTCTGTAGAATTGAGATTCGATTGCAGAAAAACAGAGTTAACGATAAATAAAAATATAATTTATCTCCAAAAAATATGCACATTTTATTACGGTATCATATTCAGAGTAGGGTTTGGACAAAAAATTTTGATGCTGTATAAGAATAAATGATAAAATCGGAGGTTTCTCATATTATTTATGTTTAGTTATATGACACACTATATCAGAAATTCTAAATTTGAAATTTAAACGTCATTTGCAGACTAACAAAAGAATAAAAAGAAAGTGGACTAAACACTTTGTTACAAAAATCAGTTTCCATCACAATAAATAAATAAAACGAATATAAATATGTCATTCACAATTACTTATATCTTGTATTTAACTTTCTTTCAAAAGTCTAAGTAATGCAATAGATGTCAACTGTAGCAATAGTTGTCACAAGGGTTTTCTATTGTGCTGAGAATGACTTAAAGGGATGGGTTGAGCCAGGGGTCGACAATCTACGGCACGCGTGCCACTTGTGGAACATGGTACATTTATCAGTGAACCTCTGCAATACTTTACAAATTTGTCAATTTTTGAGTGGATGGTGTTAATAAATTTGTAATGGTCCTTATTTGACAAAGATCTTCAGAAGTATGGACATTTACGGAATCACGAAAAAATCTGAAAGATAACTAAAGACCCACAGCTATTTTGTAAATCATTGAATGTCATTGCTGGAGAGATTAAATTGTTTGAAAAAAAATGCATGTACTCTGCTTTCCGTTTTAGGTTCTACATATCTAAGTAAAAAGTTTTTCCTCAAGTAAAAAATATTTCAAATTCTAAAAAGTGTTTTAACAACTGAATGCTCCAAATCGTGCACACAAATTATTTTGTTGATTTTGCGAAAGAAAATAGAACAGCGTAAGCACTAGGTTTGTATTAAAATCTTTATTTAACGATAATGAAGAGAAATATTTATATTTTATTTTCTTTAAAAATACATAATATATGTAAAATTTTAATTTTTTTAAAATTTTGTTGAAGAAATTGTTACGTAATATGCTGTTTATTTTGTTTTTAACAAATACATTTAAATGATGAAAATATAAAAATAAAATTGATTGCAAATCTATATTATTAACCTCTATTCTTTAACTCTGCACGAATTATCGCGCGAATTGAATAATACAGAAATGCATCTTGAATACTTCTTGAAAAAAATGTTCTAATCGGGGCAAAAATCTTAACAAAAGAGAGTTAGGAAAAAGATAAGCGCCTTAGTTACGAGAATTGGTTCATAAATGAATGGTCCACAGAGATTAATACATTTTCCATAACCAAGTTAATAGGATCATATCAATATATATATATATATATATATATATATATATATATATATATATATAACATATATATATATATATATATATATATATATATATATATATATATATATTCGAAAATAAATGTTACGTTATATGGTTATATATAAATCAAGTGCATTTTATTTACCTATGTGTGTTATAATTGTAAAAACAAATAGATATACTTTTTCAAAGCAAGTTTCTCTGAGAAACAAGAGCATTCTAAGGCGCATGAACTGATTGGCTGAAAACATGTGATTGCATTTATCATGAGACTATGACGACATGACGACACGACTTAAGGTCGTTCATACAAACTCAGGCATTTGCTGACTTCATTAGGGCATTCGGATAACAAAGAAAGTATGCTTACTAAAAACTCATAATCACTTCTATGATTAATAAATGGAGTTTTTCGAGTATTACCGGGTGTTTCAAAAGTCATGCGCATCAGCCTTTGTAGTTGAGTTTTAATGACAGATGAATTATGTTAACAAACAGAATAAAGGACAAACAAAGGTTGAATAGTTACCCTTATAGTCAGGTGTCATACAAGATAAAATAACAGTAAATGTTAAAATTCATGTCCATTCTCCTGGGCCCACAACTCTTTTTACCAGATTAATTGACACTTTATGGAGAGTGTGAGAATTAATGTCTGATATTGCATGAAGGATGTTACTCTTACGTTCATCAAGCGTACGTGGATTATTCCTGAAGGTGACATTTTTCAGATATCCCCAAAGAAAAAAATCCTGAATTTACAAATCCGGTAAAATAGGTGGCCAAAGTCCTTTGAAAATTGACACGATCATCGAAAATTCAGTTAACACTTCTATGTTTTCCCGTAAAATGTGACACGTTGCGCCGTCTTGCTGTAAACAAACGTACCTTTCATCACCTTCAACAAGGATATGAATTCCGTAATGATGTTAATGTAGACGGACAGTCTTTTCAATGGACTTCTTTATGAAGCTGTCTCCACATCTCTGTGTGACACTTTCTTTTTCCCTATGGACGCTCTACCCGATAGCTTCCTGTCTGCAAACAATCCCGTGTCACGGAACCGTTGTACTAAACGTGTTATTGTTGATACATTTGGTGCTATTTTCCCCTGGATATTTCTGCTGAAATACTTTTATCGGTAAAATCCTAAGAGAGCCCACACCCTTGGTGACAAAACGAAAAAGCGCCAAGCCAGAACGAGATGGCGCCAGCTGAGGAAATAAAACAATGGCGGCAAGTGAGGTACAGAGATAAAAGGTGGATGCGTAATGAAATATACTATGGCAAAAACAATACGAACATTAAGCATTTAAGATAAAAAAAAATATATAAAAACAGCACTTACTTTCTTACTGCTGATCTTTTTCGAGTGGAGGGTACAGCGTAACGACAGATTTTAAAAAAGTCTTGAAGGTCTCATCTCTAAGTGAATGATCGTGTGTGAGCGCCGCCATTTTTATTCTGCGAGGTAATGGTTGAACATACCTTCGGCGTGGCTGGTGTAATTTCGAAGAAAGCGCTTTATTGTCGACCATGTTACATCATGCCGATCGTTACAATTAGGACATTCATAACTCTAAGCAATAAATCTTTCCTTCATGCACTATTCAATCAATTCTTTCTAACCTTTCGCATTCAACAAAGTAAAAAATTCTAAGATATGTTATTCCTTCACGCACTGTATTCCAGCCCGGTTTCCCCAAAACAAAATGAAATTCGAAATGCCCTCCGACAAAATACGAAATTTCCAGAAATAGGTTTACCATATCTATTGTATCAAAGTAGGGTTACCAAGATGGCACAATTACCGCCATCCCAAAATAATTTGCGCCCAGAGTGTGGGCTCTCCTAGGACTGAACCCTTTTATCACATGGCAATGAGATTTTGTAGCGAAACAAAATTCTACGATCTTGGGAAAATATCATGCATCTCCCGTTGTGCTCAACTGGCTACAACTGACAAGTATTTTGAAACTGTTGCCTGATACGCTTAAAACTTCTCATGATGGGGCCCCTGCTGCCATCTAGTGACAGAAATCTCAACTAACCCTTTTGGTTTTAAAGCAACAAGGATTAACAAGTGGATGTGCGTGACTTTTGAAACACACGGTATTTATTACTAAATTTTTGTGAAGAATAATTATGAAGATTAGTGATATTTCTTTTTAATCCCTTAACTCTCTGGTTTTCCCGTACACCATGCGAGCTACCGAATGCTGGCCACAACCAAGTTTTCCCATAAAGTGTACGAGCACTAATACTTTTTTTCGTCTCTCTTTGATTTGTCCATATTTTTAATTCTTATAGTGGGATTATTAATGCTAGTGTTTGTGGTTCTTAGAGATGCAGTTTGTCAATGGTACTGATATAATGTTTAACCGAGTTTTTCTTTGTGGTGACGGTAGGCATTTTTCATTGAAGGAAGGAATTTAGAGTTTTGAAAATATTTGATAAGGAATAGGGATTTTGGTAATGTGCCGGCGTAGGCAATGTGCAATTTTATTTCTTGAGAAGAAATGAAAATGGAAACATAATCCAAAAAAGCCGATACTGTATCTGTCCAAATTGCAATGTAAAATTTAGTATTACACCGTGCTTGAAATTGTGTGTGCATATATGTGTATGCACACGCACACAAAATCCTCAGCCATTTGAAAATGATGCATGAACATGAAATTTTTTTGTAGGTACAAGACAAATTCTTTTAAGATTAATGAAACATTCTTCATTGCATGCAGAGTGTACTAATAAAAAGCAAACATTTAGGGGTTTTTGAGTACGACAATTATAAAATAAAATATAATGTGGAAACTTTAAAATTGAAAATTAAAATTTTTGCCCATTAAAATATGCCCATTTTCGCATTCTGTCAAGTATTATGCTTAGTTAAATGTGACAAAAAAAAATGTTCCTTTTTTTGGAACATTTTGGTCAAGGAAATTGTCCGCTTAAGTAGTTGAAAATTCTTACATTTTTATTAAAATGGAATTAATATTATGTACCTGAGATATTTGTTTGAAAAACTTCCAATATTAAAGCTGGTTAAAATTTTCATCCATTTTATGAATTTACAAGAACTATTTTTTCCGTTGAAAAATAAAATATTGCTTTAATAAAGTCTATTTGGCAATTAATTTTACGAAACTACTGAAAAAATATTCAAAGTTTTCGTTGATGAAATGGATAAAGGTTTAATACTTACACAATGATATGGAAGTCTCAGTAGAAGACATTGGATTTTTGAAAGACGTTTCTAATTTTTTTTTAGGTATTGTAAAATAATAAGGACGTCAACCAACTGGAACCGAAAGCTTGACATTTAGCGAACCCTGAGGCTAAATACATTTAAGGAATCCGACTACGTTCGGAACCGGGATTTTAATAAGGCACATCAATGGATAATTTTCATGATATTTAGAGTCACTTAAACTAGAATACATGAATCAAATTGTTTTAAGGACATTTTGACAAAAAAAAAAATGATTTAAATACAATATTTCTTTATAAATTAACTTAGAATAACCTTTCTCAAAATGTTCTCCTTTTGTGAAAAATGCTTCTATTATAATACTGTAACTGTGAATGTGTACTTGTGTTAACTGTGTATTGCAACTATATATCATTGCTTGTGTTGTTGCTATTGTGAGATGACGCTGTCATCTCATGCTTAATAAAATAATTTAACAGAGAGCCACAGTGCAAATGTTCTGAAGAACATTCTGAAACCAACAAACATAACATGGTGTCAGGAGTTTTAGCGATTATATCGGATTGAAAAGATATCCACGTGCGCTAGGAAACCTTCCGACCGCCTGCTCCACTGCAATTTTGGCTGGGAAATGTGAAAGAAAAATGGCGAAAATGGAGGCAAGAACTGGAGAATTATCTGCTAGCAACAGAAAAAGACGATGGAACAGATAAAGTAAAAATAGCAATCCTGTTGAACTTATTGGGCAGTGAAGGACTTGAAATACAACACCTTCAAGTTAGAATGAAAGCGAATTTTCAGGAAGTTCTTCAAAAGTTTGAAGAGGCTATTGCTCACCACGACAGAATGTTGTTTATGAGCGTTATAATTTTTTCATGTGTTCAACTGGAGGGCCAAGCAATTGAGACATATGTCACTCAGCTAAAGACGCATCACGTGCGAGTTTGCAGCAAGAAAATGGATTGATTCGAGACCGCATCGTCTTGAGATTAAAGACAGTGGGTTACAGAACGACTTCTGCTAGAAAATAACCTCAGTGTTGAAAAAGCGGTGAAGTCGTCGGGCAACTGAAGCGAGCCGTGAACAAATCCGAAATATGAAGCACGATACAGCCATAATAAACTTCGTAAAGAGAGGAAAATCAGAGCAAGCCTAAAACCCAATACAACTGCAAAAAGTGTGTGGACGAAAACACAAGCCTAGAGAGTGTCAGCGTTCGGGAAAATTTGTGCCAAGTGCAAGAATGAAACTAAATGTGCAATGAAAAATATTACAGGCTCTAATTTTAAGAATGTAGAAATGGTAAGTGAAACTACTTGGTATAAAATGTTTCATTAGATGTAAATAATAAGTGTTTTTGATGTAAATTTCTAAACTGGATACTGGAGCTACAGAAGTATTAAATATTTTGCCACTGTATGTTTTGAGTATATATTTAAGTTAATCCAAAACTTAGTAAAACTAATATATCTCTAACTACATATGGTAACTTTAATTTAAAACCGTCTTCCTTATAATTAATTGCTCTACTGATAAACTCAAAAATGTCCCTTTGCCTTTCTATGAAGTAAATGTAAAATCCAAACCAATATTAGGGTTAAGAGGTTGTAGGGAATTAAAACTTATTGAAAAAAGTGATGCTATTGAATGTAGTATAAGTAAAAAGGATTTGATTAAGCAATATAAAGATGTATTTACACGGGTAGGGGAATTTCCAAATGAACCACACACATACCACATTACTTTAAAAGATAATACTGTACCAGTAATTCACCCACCAAGGCGTGTTCCTCTGGCTTTGCAGCCAAAATTGAAGTACTCTAGATAGATTAGAAAAAGAAAGAATAGTGTCAAAAGTTAATAAGCCAACTGATTGGGTGCAAAGTTTAGTCATTGTATGCAAGCCAATGGAAATTTAAGATTATGTTTAGACCCTAAGGGAATGCTTAACAAAGTAATTAAAAGACATTATCAAATTCCTTGTACATATTATATTATTAGTCGATTAGAGGGGCAAGAAAATATTTTCAGTTGTAGATTTGAAAGATGGTTTTGGCATGTACCTTTAGATGAAGTTAGCTCTGAAATTTGTACATTTTAATACACCTTTTGGAAGGTACAAAATTCAACAATGCCATTTGGTATAGTTTCTGCACTGAAGTATTTCAGAAGAAATCAAAAGCTTTTGGAGATATTGAGGGTAGAGATTTATTTTTGATGACATTATTGTTGCAGGATGTGATGAGGATTCGCATGATGTAATTGTATGTCTAAAGTTATTAAAGAGCCAAATTGTTAAATATAAAAGTTTAATCAGATAAATTACAATATAGGTGTCTGAGGTAAATAATGTAGGTCAAATTATATCTAAATCAGGTATAAAACACGATCCAGATCACATAAAAGCAATTGTTGAGATATAACACAAAATCAAAACTGAAGTTAGGAGATTGTTGGGCATGATGAATTTTCTTTCAAAATTTATACCCAATGTATCTGAAGTTACTGCATCATTAAGAGAAATTATTTGCTTATGAAAATGTAGGAATTTAATTGGGGAAAAGAACAAGAATTATCCTTTGTAAAATATTAAAAATTGTTAGCTAAAGCTCAATTTTAAAAGTTTTTTAGTGTTAATGATGAAATAGTATACAATGTGATAGTTCAAAAGATAGAGCTAGGATCCTGTTTAATCCAAGGTCAGCCGTTATCATTTGTCTCACGCACTTTAACAAACAGTGAAAAATTATGCTGAATTGAGAAAATTATTGGCAATTGTTTTCTCCATTTTGAGAAATACCATAATTTTGTATATGGACGTAAGTTGTACAGAGTGACCATAAGCCCTTAATGGCAATTGTTAAGAAACCTATGCATAAAAATATCTTCTAGAATGCAAGAATGATTTTTAAAATTATTAAAGTTTGATTTTTGAAATAAATTATGTACCAGGTAATCAAATGTTTCTCGCTGATACTTTATGCGAGCATTTTCTTGTTAGTGAAACTGTAAGGGATGATCCTGAAATGCTAAATATTGTTGCAAACTATTTCAAAACATTTACCCATGAGTGAAAGAGACGTGTACAATTTAAAAAGAAACCGAATTAGATCTAGAATTGCAAATAGTTAAATATATCAAGAGGGTTGGCTAAATCTTACAAAAATATAGACAATAGTGTAAAACATATTATAAAATTAAAAAGCAACATTTAAATTCAAGAAGGGTTGTTATTTAGCAATGAAAAAATAATTATGCCTTATAGTTTGAGAAAAGATATGCCTACAACTAATCCATGAGGCTCACTTTGGGATAAGAAATGCAAGAAAAGAGCTAGAGAAATAATGTATTGGCCAGGGATGAACTCTGACATAGAAACATTAGTATTACAATGTGTAATAACCAGAAAAAGGAATTTAACAAAGCTAATAGTAAGAACCATTAAAACCTCATACAGTTCCTTATAGACCCTTTGAAAAGATAGGAGGTAGATATAATGGATTTGGGTAATACAAGTTATATATATTATCTAGTTGTAAGAGACTATTATTCAAAATGGATTGAAATTGCTGACCTTGTAAATAGAGTGCAGATGAGGTAATAATTAAACTTAAAAACAATTTCTCTAGATTTGGTGTTCCAAATATTGGTATCCAGATAATATACCATTTAATAGTTATGCATAGTTTGCAAATGATTGGGATTTTAATAATGCATTCAGTAGTCCTCATTACTCCCAAGTAATGGAATGGTTGAAAGCAGTAGGAATTTCTAAAAGCATTATGAAAAGGCAAAGGAAGATAGACGGAGATTATTTAGTAAGGTTAATGGAGTATAGAAACACTTACTCAATATCAGGTCTTGACCTATGTACAGCTCAAATGATGTTAATCGTAGATTAAAACAAAATTACCAATCTCGAATAAATTGTTAAATGCTGAATTATTTAATAACATTCGAGAAAAGTTAATAAAAAGAGACAAAATGTTCAAAAGGAAATACATTATGATAAAACTGTACTCATCATACCTGAACTTAAAAGTGGTTGGGGTAGTTGGTTTGGGGCTGTCTTTGTATGCCCAAGTTTGTGCTGGTTCGACCCTGGCCCAATTCAGTGAACTTTCATGATGCAAAAAATCGACAGCTTCCATGTCGTATGATTATTTATACTGATGGCAGCAGAGGTGATGGGGGAATATCTGGTAGTGCGGAGTACACATCCTTATTCCTACCAGAGTCATGGACATTATGATCAAAAATCCAAATTTTTGCTCAATTTTTAGATTGCAGCTTATTGCTATTAGAAAGGGTTTGCAGTAAGCATGTGAAACCGAGGCTCAGTTTCAAGACGTTCGGATTCTGATTAACAGCCATGCTTCCGTATAACATCTTTCCAATTGGACATCTAAGGAGGAGGACCAAACTATCCTTGATATTCTTAATCTTCTTGATCGTATTTCTTCTAATCATCACGTACATCTTCAGTGGGTCTCATCCCACATGGGGATTGATGGTAATGAGAAAGCCGGTTTCTTAGCCAGGACTGCGGCTGAAGAGGAGGTGAGCTTTACTAGGTGTCTTACATTCAGTGAATTATCTTCCCTTAAGAAGATTGAACTCCATCATCTTGGAAGAACTCTTCCTAGTCATTCTTTGTACTTTAGAAGAAATCCAGGAGGTTCAATCAAGCTTATGTCTCGGAAATATCAGACTGCCTTCTCACGCTTTGTGAACGTTCTTATAAACACTCTTACTTTTCGCAAGGATCAGAAGATATTTTCAGAGTGCCACTTGTGTTATTCCGAGCTCGTCTCCCCTGCCCACACCTTGACTTGCTTGGATTTCAAAAAGAACGAGGTCCTTCTGGACCCTCTTCTGTTTTTAGACGCTCTTGATTTTTTTTAGATTTATGGAGATCGTCTAGCATTGCTAGAAAATATGGGATTAGAAACAACAACAACAAATGATTATGTGGCATGTTAAAGATCCTAAAAGGCCTGATTAGCTTGGGTGCTCTCAGCAAAATTAAATTCCTGATACAATTTCGCACTGTCAGAACTCAGGAGCCTCCCTCTGGGGAGGAAACTGAGCATCAAAATTACGTCGTGGGAATTAGTATCCAACTACATGGTTCCACACTAAAAAGTGATACCAGCTCCCGGAGAATGTTCTAGGTCTGTAATGGTAAATAATAATCTACGGTCCATTATAGAAAGAAAGAAAAGCATATTTTAGGTCCACAATGAGGATTGAGAGTTTTAAATTTCTTTTTTAAATCTGAAGCATTATAAAAGGCTTAATGTATCTATTATTACTCACCGCTAATGAAAGAAAATTGAAGGAAATTATGCTACACATAACTGTTTAAATATTTAACTTCACATAATAGATCTGGAAACCTACAAATTAAATTTTACAACACTTTATTACTCTTATTTTTTCCTTTTTATTCATCCTTTGTTTCCCCTATCAAAGCATGGTTTAATAAGAGTAGAAAATAATAAGAAACTTTTCCTCCCCCATGTCTTTCAAATACTATTATTTTAATGATATTCCTAGTCCCATTCTGATATATCCTCTTACCGAGAATTGCCCTGGTATTAAAGATTTTTTATACTCTTCATTAAGTTTGGGTTTCACTTTTAACGCGGAAAATTTTGTTTTACTGTATAATAAAGGTTTCAAACAAAGACAGACTTCACTTAAATTTCAGTTGCTATGAAAATACACTTTTTGTACCAACAAAAACAGAAGAATCATGAAGAATTAGATGGTATGCAAATACAATAAAACAGGGGTTAATCATCAATTTGATCCTTTATAATATTTACAATTGTTAAATAAAAAAGGAATAAATATTTACTATAATGATTATATGTAGGAAATTGATGGAAAAAGGCAGGAACAAATTTCACTGAAGTAAAAGTTCTGCTTTTCCATAATGAATTGGAAGCACTCTTTCTAACTGATTGTTTAAACAACCATAATATATATATATATATATATATATATATATATAAACATACATACATACATATATACATATATATATATACATACATATATACATATATATATATACATACATACATATATATATATACATATATATATACATACATACATACATACATACATACATATATATGTAGGATATTCCATTTGTAAGAAGTTAGATCATATCACATTTACGAGGTCGGGAATTCTAATCAAAACGGGATTCCACATCAACCCCTCCCAGGGCCTTTTTAAAAACGCCGACATGAACCTTTTCGCGAGAGGCCCACTAACATTCGTCGAGGAAGTGTGTTTCGCGCGTCAGCGACTTTCGTCCGCGCCAGGCGGTAAATCTTAACAGTACCATAACGAGGGTTTTATCATTCGTCCGCGCCAGGCGGTAAAATCTTAATAACACCATAATGAATTCTATTTAATCTTAATTGCCTCCCTTAAAAAATAATGTGATCTAACTTTCCTATTCTTCCGAAATATGCTTATCTAACTTTTTCCCATTCTTTTGCAATATTCCCCTGTAAAAACTCCCCATAATTCTTAATAAATTGTTTAGTTTCAACTAGTTTCTTTCTTGAACTATGTTGTCTATTTTTTTTCGAAATTAACTAACACACCCTAAAAAACCCCTAGACACCGCCATAAAAACCCCGCCATCTGAAGAATCCAATCTTTTTGGAAGATTTCGGTTGAAATTCCACATATATATATATATATATATATATATATATATATATATATATATATATATATATATATATATATATATATATATATATAAAATATATATATATATTATATATATATATATATATATATATATAAGTCTTCTTCTGACTATAACAACCAAAACTAACTTTAGATAAAAATGTTTTATTTTCTAATGTATTTTGAATTGTTTCATAATAAATGCGTCATTCGGGAGGGCAGCTACACTGAGAAATGATTTTTCCTAGACCATCCCAAACATGTTTGATAGAATTGTGATCCAGAGACCGGGGGAACCCATATCTCCCCCCAAAATTCATCAAAATGTAGTTTGCGTGCCCGAGCATTACCCAAAAGATTTAGCCCCATGCAATAGATAAACCTATATAGGTTTCCCAGGATCTCACCCCTATAGCACGTGGGGAAACCCCCCTTTTTCGAAAACGAAGGGGTATGCGACTTAAAAAAATTCCCCACCCCTTGGTTTTAAAAAAAAATTCATCTTTTTTAAGTTTAAAAAAATCCATATTTTGACTTTTTTTTAAAAAATCTAATGTATTTTACTTCTTCTGATGACGATCATTTTCCCGGTGATAAAGAATTCTGGGTATTTCTGAAAGAAAGAAAGCGTCACCAATAACCCAATCATCCAGTCGCGGTTCGAGAACCCCGCGCCTTTTTAATGGGTTTCAATCCTCCTTGAACGCTTTTGGCGTTCCAATACGCTTTTCATTGATTTGTCCACGTCAGCACCACACCCGGTGAATACATGGCAAAGGGTGAGGGTTTGAGGCCGGCCAAATTGGACCCCTTACCGATTTTAAACCACCATTTGGAATGGAGTCATCTCTGCTGCGAAATCAATACCATTCTTCAAAACAGATACTATGAGTTCATGTCTGTAACAATTAATAAAAAGGTAATGGATCTGGTTGATATGGAAACACCATAGGGGTCTTGAACATGATGTAAACTAGTGGCAGGAGTGGCGCGCAAGACCTTCATCTTTGATCTTATACCACTCCTTTAACAAAACACATAAACCAAAACCTATATATATAAACACCAACAAAGGTACAAGACATATTTCTGAACATTTTAAAATGTTATACTAAATTTTCCCGGAACCCCCTAAACCGACCAAAAAACCCCCGTTTTTTTTTTACCGGGTTAACCCCCTTTTGGGAAAAATTTTTACCAAAACGCAATTTTTAGAGGGAGAACGGGGTTGCTTTGGGGCCAGATCTGGGGGGTGATGGGCAAAAATTCCGTAATTTGTGGATTTTTTTCAAATCGCGGGTTTTTGACGGGGTTGTCTTGGAGAAACATATTTTCCGCAAATGTGGCTGTTTTTCCGCAAGTTCACCTTCAGCTTGTTAAAAGATGCGTAGTATGCTCCTGTAATGGTTTTTTCCTTTATGAAGATAATCGATTAAAAAAACCCCTGACTATCCCAAAAACAAATGCCTCACTTTTCCGGGAAAAAAAGTTTTTGCTTTTTGGGCCCGGGTTCCCCCTTTAGTCCACTGTTTGAAGTATTTTTTTTTTCGGGGGATAAGGGTATCCGTTTACTCGAAATAACGGATCAAACTTGATTTTTGCACCCAAACTGGGCAAAAGGGGTTGGTATTTCATTAACACGTTTTTTGGGGTGAGCAAAGGGCCCCAAAAGCACGGACAGTTTTTTCATGCCTAAATGTTGATTTAATTTAAAACATGTACTTTTAAACTCATAACCCTGCCATCTCCTAAAACGAAAGGGCGTTGCCCCCTTTGGGAACCGGGAGGTTTTGTCGGAGTTGCAGAATTTGATGACCGAACACATGTCTTGCTCCCGCCAGTTTAAACCCGCGCCCAAAATTTTACGAGAAAGAATGCAAATCTCCTTTTGTCCAAACTCATCTTTGTTAGGGTTGACTTTCCAAATAATAAAATTGAAATTTTTTTTGGGCCGCCACAAAAACAACAAAAATTCAAAAGCTTTTTCAAGGGCCCCTTTAGTTGGGGAAACTTTTGGGAGCCTTCGATAAAAATTAATATTATATTTTTTATTTAAATTTTTAAATTTTTTTTTTTTTTATATTTATATATATTTTATTTTATATATATATATATATATTATTTTAAAAATATTATATTATGTTATATTATATAAAGTAAACTCAGGCGTGCAACAGCGCAATAGGACCAAAGCCTACTGTGCCTATCTCAGTATACGTGACCTTAAGCCTGAGGTGCATGAGAAGATGTCCCAATCAGGGTGGTCAATCTGAAGCAAACCTCCAGTGTTCTGTCCTCGAGCATGCTGAGTACTCATTTATCGACCCACTAAAGTGATGAAAGTCTAAGTCGACCTTGACCAGTTCGAAGATATAACCCCGGACCTGCGGTGAGGAAGCCCAATACCTACCACTCGGCCACTGGGCCTATAATATACATACATAATATTATTTTATATATATTTATATAAATATATATCATGTTTTTTATGAATCAAGTTTTAATAAAAAATAAAACAATATATTAAATATATCAAAATCTCTACCGTTCCAACCTGAGAATGCTTAACTTTCAATTTCTTTTTTTTTGAGGTCCTAATTAACTGTTAATTATTATATTATCCGTTAGACAATATATTGATGAAAAATTGCTCAATTTTTGGTGTGGAATTTACTGTAATCCAATATCAATTACAGAAAAAATTTGCCATTTTTATAACAAATGTTTCAAATTTAAACTTAATATCTTTGAATGCACACATTTGAAACCTGGTCAACCACAATTTATTGGTGGCTAAAGATATCCTAAGGTCGATAAAACTTTTACTTTTTAAATCAGTAAGAGAAAACAATGAGAAAAAAAAATGATTTTCTGAAACAACAATGATGCCAGTGGTTCAGAATAAATGATGATCAGATCTTAAACCATCGAATTTTTTAATATTTATAAATCCCACAGAAAATATTAGTTTTTGGTCATATTAACATCAATCTTAACTTTTCAGAAATCAAATTTTCTACAAAATTCCCATCAGTCGGTTTTGATAGATTCAAAACAGAAAGAAACATATACACGATCTATTTATCAAGAATCTCATTTAATTGACGCTCACTCATATTTTATAAAGATCTTGACTTGCAAAATCGTAGATAATATAAGAGAGATGATGAATCGAGTTTCAGTTGAGCACAAAAAGCAATAAAAATATGAAAAAATATAAAATCTAAAATTCCTATTAAAGTGTTTTCCTATTTTGAAATTACTTATTTACTTAGTAATCAATGCTTCTAAGTAAATCTTTGCTAAAAAGAAGAAACAATTAAAATTTATATTTGAGACTTTTACCACTGTTTTGTGATCATTCGGGAAATTTTAAATGCATGTTTTTAATCGTTACTTGATCAATAAGTTATTGCAAATGAAAATGAATGTTAAACAAATATAGACATTTTTTATTGCTATATAATCTCAATATGTTTTGTTGTTTATTAATATCCAATGAGAGTATAATGTTTAACATCTTATGCTTCCTTTTAAAACTTAATTTTTTCAATTCCTACCTAGTTCATTAGACCTGAGATTTTCAATTCCTACTATTAGTTCACACTCTCCCTATGTATATATATATTTATTTATTTATAAATATATATAGATATACATCTTGTTCAAATTTTCAATCGTTAATAAAATAATTTCTATTCATCCAATCAAGTTCAAATAAATTTTTTAAACTTGTAATGGATGACACTTGATTTTAATACATTTTTTTCAAATATTAATTCATTAATTAAATTTATTTAATAACTGGTTTTTGACGTCAACTTAGATTCGACTATATTGTTGTAATAATGTTAAAACAAAGACAAAAGCTGGAGTCAAAAAGCCGTTTCTCAGCCAAACTAGCCAAACCAGGTTTGCATTGTTACAACAATGCAGACAAATGCTATTTTTTCAATTCCTACACACTATTACTTCACTCTCTCCCTATATATATATCTTATTCAAATTTCCAATTAATAAAATACTTTTTATTCACCCATTCAAGGTAGGAATCGACTTAATTATTTTTATGTTACTTGTTTTAAATATATTAAGGTTGAGAAAAAAAGGTTGACAAAAATATTTGCTATTAACTTTTTCGAAATTATACATAATGTGTATTGAAAATAATAAACATTTTCGATTGATCTAAAAAAACAATAATATATACAATATTACAGTAATGGGTTTTGTGCGATATGGAGCAACAAAAGCTATCGTTATTTAAAGTCTTCTGCCAATTTCTAACCACCAAAAGATCCCCTAACCATTGCCAACTTGCTCATAAATTTGAATCTATCAGAAGACGAATGTGGCATCTCAGCTGGCACGCTGCTTTTACATCCCCGTCACATAAATTGCATTGTTTATTTACTGGTTGCCTACTTTGGCCTCCAAGGATCTGCTAAACACAGCCAATCTACATCATAATTTTGAACTGTGGCCAAATGACGAGTTTGATATCTAAACTCAAATCTCATTTTCCACATCACTTTATAGAGATATTTTTTGTTTACTGAAGCATTTTTCCATTGCCCATTACTGCCTAACTCAAGATCTGTTTATCGGGGTTAATATGTCCCGATTAGAAAACGAAGTCGACACCTGAGCCATCATGAACTTGAGATAAGTGTTGTTTTTGTTTAATCAAAACTTCAGGGGCGTCACTAAAGGGCTGTTGTTTAAAGGAGCTCATGGACTTTGAATCTGTCAAAGCTGAATGATTTCACGTTGCCGTGATGGGGAATTTCGGAGAGTGAGGTACCAGCACAGATTACGTCCTTTTCACTTGTTCAAAATTATAAAGTATGTGATCAATAATACTCGTACGCTTTAAGAGTACGATTTAAATAAAATTCGATCCATTTAATCACGCCAGCTGGGGGGCACCATGGTTTAAAATGAGGAGGTCCTTCGCCAATAAGGGCTCAAAAGTGAGACACCAAAAAAAAAAAAATCAATCTGCTTATTAAGAAAATGATGATATTTATTTTTAAAAACTCTCAGGACTCTTAAATTGTAAATTTTTCAATTTTTGAAAAAAAAATGTATGTTAAATGCTCAATATTTCTGAGCATTTTGATACCAACATTGTATTGAAACTCTGAAAACTTCCGAAGTTATTGAGAAATAAGTACAGAAACTTTTGCGAAAACATCTCTTTCTTATCTTTAACTTCATTTTTCGCAAAACAAAAATTTTAGCTTGCACGCAGGATTACTCAGAAACTATTTATGATATTAATTTGGAATTTTATACACGTGTTGAAATTATGGATCTACATAACTTGTACGTATATTTTCAAAAAAAAAGTTAATAGAATTTTTTTTATTTGAATTTTAATTTATTTTTGTCTTAATATTTTAGTTTTCGTTATAATTGCATTAAAAAAAATTTTTTTTCTCCAAATTTCTAGAAAAATAGTATAATTTTAAAAGTGAACATTTTTATACCAAGTAAAATTAATTTATAAATTTTGATCAATTTTGTACTTTAGAATCCTGCGTTGTAAAATACTAATTTTCATACTTTTTAAAAAAATTGTCCAATATTTATTTTTTTATAAATTTTTAAGCTCTTTCTCAAATTCTCTGAAAATTTGAGAAACAATAAATACATATGATTATCATGTGGTAAAAATTTTAAATTGTTGTTTTGTTTTTTTGCTATGCTACATTGGTTTGAAGAAGGATTTTTTCGAGTGGATATCTTTAAGTGTCCTAAGGCCCCTTAGAATTTTTTAAAAACTGTAAAAAAATATACATATTAAAATATAATAGCATTTATTCATATATATTTAAAGCTTTTTTTAAGTATATTTCTCACAACATGCACCTAACACACACACACACAACACACACACATACATACACACACACACAACAACACACACACACACAAAAAAAAAAAAAATATATATATATAATATAAAAAATTTAAACGTTTTGTAAAATCAAAAAAGTTTGGGATGGGGGACACTTTTTTTCTCAATAAAAATAAACTCTTGGGAAATGAATACAAATGTATTATATTTATATATACAATTGCTGCAAACTTGCAACTTCGTGATTTTTCTTAGTTTTATAGATTTTTTTCTCAATAATTTATTGTCATTAATAATTAAGAATGCAGTTTCACTGAAAATTTAATAATAATGTAATAACTAATTTTGAAACATTCTCTTTTTATTCGTTACGAATTTGACAACTCAATGAATCAAAAAAAGGGGAATTTTTATTACCAGAAAAACCAAGAAAAGAACAACGCAAACCAATCGTTAAATTAATTTTTGTGACCCCTTTTTTTCTTCATAGAACTGTCATTTCTGCTTTTCTATCTCCGTAATAATCAAGCAAATATTGAATAATGTATCGGCAAACCAGAAATAAAATAAAATTTTAAACAGGTAATAATATTGAACAAATATATGGAAAAGTTTTAAGAAAAAAAAAAGGGATTCTTCTGAATTTGAGTTTAATCTTTCTAGACATCGTAATATTAACCGAGTGAAATCATGTAATATTAGAGAAAAGAACTGACTGAAAATTTGGTAAGAGAAAAAGAGAATAAATTGAAAGATTGTATAAAAATAATAAATATTTTGAAAAAAGAGTGTTTGCTTATGACCACATAATAGATGTGATTTCGAATTTTGTAATGTTATTTCAGATTTAAGTTAGGTGAATAAAAAAATTGAGGTATTAGTATTGCTGTATAAAATTATTTATTCATTTGTACCTAAAGAAATATTTTTTTGCAAAATATACAATCTTTTTTTGGAACTAAAAGAAGGAAACAAAAGGTTTAGGGAGCTAAAAGTTAAAATATTTTAGATTAAGGTTATTTAAATATCTAGAAAAAAAATTTAATTGTTCCGTTTTTTTGCTTTCATTTGGATCATTTGACATAAAAAATTTAGTTTTAAAAATCTACTAAAGAGTTTATTTTTTTTGGAAAAATCTAATTAAAAATTCCCAAAATAATAGGAAATTTTGGGTTTCGAAGAGTTGACCCGGTTTATTGGCAACTAAATTTTTGAAAATTCGATAATTTTTTTCACTTTGATTTGGTTGAAATATAAAAAATAATCATTAAATTATTTTGTCCATTTTTTTGCTCTACATTTTGCTGCAAAAATTTTTTCCGATGCATGAATCATTAAAACCAAATAATTCAGTAGTATTTGACGCTACATCCGTTTCTGAAGCGACATAAGTTGCCGTATTTCCCTTATTTTTATATGTAGCAACTCCACCAGCTCTATGATTGTGTCTTTGGAATTTAGCAATGCAATAAAAATATGGAACATCTATGTTATCTTCATTATTTATTAAGTTTCTGTTAAAAGTAATATAGATACATGTTGCATAACATTGTCATCGAGATCCAAAGCATGATGTGATAGATGTAAAGATTGATATTCTCTTTATTGTGGAAATAAAGTTTGTGAACATATCTGTGATTGTTTTAAATCCGTTTTGTGATAACTTTTTAAATTAATTTTGTAGATCTCAGAGAGATGTAGATTCTCTTATATATTCAATGAAAAATTTTTGGATAGGAAATTTCCGTAACAATGTAAAGTCCTTTAGACTTGTTGCTCTTGATACCGCAACCTATACCAATTGTTGAGAATGTGTTTTCTCAGACTTATAACAAGTTTCGAAGGACTTAACATTGTTACGGAAAATTCCAATCCATTGTTAGGAGCTTAACAAACCCGAGGGTAACAGTGCTCGGCTTTTTAAAAAGCTTCATTCAATTTCACTCTCCAGCTTAAGTGAGTGAATATTAACGTCACATGTCACTTCCGAGGGCTTTGGGAAGGACCTATAATTTTTAACCAAGTTCAAAGTGGGGGGGACTGAGCTAGCACCCCTCTCCTTACACCACAACACCAACGGGGGGAAAAAGTTTGAACTCTTAGACAGATTTTAAAGTGCATCCTCCCTACACGACGGGTCTTTAGTGGTAATGGACTCGAGTTCATGACATGCCTGCTATGATCTGATACTTTAACCACTGAGCTACCGCAGCGCTTCCCTCTCCAGCAAAACGCGCCTAAAGAAGTTATCACTTCAACAAAGCCTTCATTAACTAATTATTCCTTACAAAACAGGGAAAGGAAAATGGTGGGGAAGACATTTTTATATATTTTTATTTTGTTGGGTTTGCCCATTGACAAATTAAACCGAGAGTTTGGTAGATTGCTGTGCAAAACAAGGTAAATATATTAAATACTGAATATAATAGAAAGACGATAATGTAAATATTTTCTATTTTTGAAACATTGAGCAAATAATATTTGATTTTTACTATTCTTAACAATGCATAAATCTATATACATGAGAAATGTAGCTTACTCACTCTCTAGGATTTCCAGACGTAAAATTTGGTAGACATGTTTCTCTTATTGAGTAGATTCGTTAAAAATGTGTTTTGTGAAGATAGAATCCCGAAGGGGAGAAGTTACAGAGTATTATATATAAATAATTTTCCATTTTTGAACCATTAATTTTTTGACTTCTTTTTGGAAAAAATTTCCCCTTTTTAAAACAGATCCCTAAGGGTTTTTTTGGGTTTGGGGGGAAGGGAAAAAAATCATCCTGTTTTTTGTTTGATCTGTCAAAACGTACGAACTTGAAACATGTTAAGCATGTTTCTTTTCTTGAACAGAGATTCACTAAGAGCGAGTTTTGTGGAAATCGACTTCTAAGTTGAGTTGAGGGGATACTGGAGTCTTATAGATAAACAAAATCTCGTCTTAGAATTATTGATCCTATTGGTTTGCAATTTTCTAAGCATGTTTCTTTTTCTGAGTAGTGATATGTTGAAGATGGGCTTTGCGGAAATAGACTCCGAGAACGAGAGCATGTAACGGAAGCATGGAAGTTAAATATCTTTCCGTTTTAGAAATTCAAGTTTTGTGTTTTTTTAAATCTAGAGACGAGAGCTATAAGTGTTTTTCAAAGCAATTCAAAGTCTAATGTTAAGAATTAGATAACAATAATATAAAAATAATATTTAAGCATCATCATGAAATATCACGCAAAGATTTCTGGTATATAATGGCTGGTATATATAAGTATATTACATAGATAAAGGAAAAAGTTACATGAAAAACTATTCCGTCTGAGACGACATCATTATGTGGCTTGTCTACTCTCTGGATATGAATTTAATGGCGTTTCAAGTATAGAATTATGATAGCGATGGGTGCACCGCACTGTTAAATCTACTCACTAGAGACTTTAAGGCTTAAATAATTGCTATTATTTCATTTACAGCACATAAAATTGTAAAAATGTAGGTAAAGTGTTTTTTGAAATGGCCTACGTATATGAGACATACAAACATCAAATTTGTGTTATAAAACATGGTCTTACTACGAATTATTTCAACATCGTTTGGTTTTTTGTGGTGGAAGGTTTGAACGAAAATGGGTTTTTTAAAAATTTTAAAAAAATTTAACTTAAGAAGAAAAACCGAACTAAACCTTAGTTTGAGGCAAAAATAAATAAATAATTATGATTTTGAAATATTAAATAGTAAAATGACCTCCAAACAAATAGAAAAGCAAGAAATTAACTGAAGTTTTTTTGCAGGTTGAATCTGTATATCAGCAATAATGATGGCTAGGGATATTGCATAAGTAAAATAAGCAGTGTCACTATCTTTTCTTATATGCATCTGAAGATGCCATCATATACTGTGGTTGAAAATGAAGTACTCGTATATTTAAGCTATTTTGCTTAAAAAATTAGTTAGAATAAATGAAACGAGAACGTAATTCAATCACACTTTTAAAATGAAGTAAGTAATGAAGTTCATTAATTCAATGTCGTTTTATTCAATTAATTTAATCTAATTGAAAATGTTTAATTCAAAGTTTCCTTGCATCCCCTCCCCTTTTTTTTACCTTTTATTGCATTAGACATTTTTTAAATACTGATACTTCGAAGTTTAATTTGTAGGGTTTTTAAAAAGTAAGATAACAAGTGCTCTGTGCTCTGATGGCTGTGAAAATTATCCGTATGAATAAAAATCCCTCTGAAGCTAACGAAGACGATTACAGCTTTCAAACGGTGCCGGTAGATGGAGCTGGTTCCCCAGTAACATGACTAAATATCAATTAGAAGATGGTTGTCACCCACCTGGTGTAGTGGTTAGCTACGCTGATTGCTGTGCCGTAGTGCCTGGGTTCGAATCCCGGTGAAGACTTGGATGTTTGTAAATGTATAGTGTCTTCACGGCATGGGAGTACTCTAAACAGCAATCGATCCGCAAGTACTCTCTTGAGGTTGGTGGCAGGAGATGAGAGGTGGGAGAACCTTGACCCTCCCCCAGGGCGCTCTCCCTCAAAATTGGGGTGGAACCGAGCTAAATCGTACTGTCACCTGTGGGGTGCTCAAGGCTACGGACAAAGGCAGGCGTACATCTAGCCCCTTGCCATGATGAATTTCGCGGGCCTCGATCTGACTACGTCAGACAGGTGGTATTAGCAACAACAACATAAGATGGTTGAGTTGACGGAAACATGGCCCGCAACTGAAATAAGACATGAGTAAACGTTTTTGCGGTTAAAAAATTCCTTTTCTGAAATTGATAGAAGTATACCTTACAAGTGATACATCATGAAAACAGGTGTGGTTTTGGTGCACGGAACTTGACAAAGGCTAAGCAGATGTTGCCAGCGGAAGAAAGAGTAAGGCAATTAACCACGTCCATTACAGATGATAATGTGCGTTGAGTAGATCTTTGATTCAAGATGATTCCTTTGAAGAAAAACTTAGGAGGTCAGCATTTCAGAGCCGATGCTGAGGTTCAGCAAGCCGTATTGATGGGGTTGCACAACCTCGACACTGATTTCTACAGTGCTAGATTCAAGGGATTAGTGTACCGATAGAACAAATGTCTCCAGAAGTAGAGTGACTATGTAGAAAAGTAATACGTACCTTGCCTTTTTACATTATACAGTCGAACCTCTATAAAACGAACCTTTATATTACGAATTTTCTATATAGCAAACTTTTTCCTGGAACCTTGAACATTTCACGATTTTCCAAGATTAAGAATATCCAAAGATATAAGATTATTCAAGATTATCCAAAGATATAAGATTATTCAAGATTATCCAAAGTACACTCTTATCTCTTGATCTGCTTGTAGTTCCCTTGTCGGCTTTTTTCTACAGTCCTTTTCAAATTAGTTTCACTATTACTTCCACTTCTCCGAGTGGAAATTATAGCTGTAATGATAACTTGAGAACGAATTACTCACTATGAACGATTAAGGATAAGTTACTCACGATTCTCGATTAAGTTTAACACAGCCTTTGTCAGGGGTTAATAGCATTTATATGAACATAAAATTAAATTATTTCTACTGAAGGCGGTTTTAAACTCAAACCACAGTTAAAGAATAATATTCCCAAAAGGATTAGTAGAGAGGCTGTGGATAGAATCCGTCACACACTTTTAATTGAAATATTCTTATTAGATCATCAGCTACTAATAAATAGTTTCTAAGTAAATTTTTGACTTAAAAGTTTTTTAAAAAAAAACAAAGCATATCCAATTCGTTATTTCATGAAGCACAAATCTCAAGTGCCAGAGAATAATTTTTTACTTTACATACTTTTATTAAATGCAATTAAATATATACACCCGTTTGTATTTCCAATTTACCATTAAACTCTCTAAGACTTATCAGTGGTTCTGTCTCTTTATGATTACAGTTGAAACCATAAAGTAATAAGAAAACCAGAATAACAAGAAATCACAAGACATCCTAAGAGAAACATATGTAGAATAATAATAATCTTGAGAAAGAATATTCGAAGGAATTATGAATTAGCAAGAGACTCAAATGATGTGTATATTAAAACGACAAGTGCATATTTCAAATGTAATTAAATTTGTGATGCATATTTCAAATGCTGTATCTATTAGCGACAGTTTTAATCAATTGTGTATTAATTTCCAGCGTTTGCTAGTCAACAGAGGGAACAGATACGTCAAGGAACATGTATTTAATTAACAAAGTATCAGAAATAATATATATCAGGCTTTATCATTTATGAAACATACAGTCCTTCGAACTAATTATTTTATGGGTGATTTGATTTTTGAATTTGCAATTGTGCTTCTATAGAATTTTATTTAGAAAAAATTTATATTTCTTCAATTAGGTATTTGGAGTTTTGGTTAAGGCTGTCTTCGGTAGAAGTACGAGAGCTTGAACTGAACGCAAAGCACGTTTTCAGACTAAAAAAATGCCTCAATTTTTTTCCATGGAAATTTGCAATATTCTAACTCATACCTCTGTTAACAATATAGTGTTTTTAAAAATGCCAAAATATTTATGTTAACAATGAAAACAATTATGTTTTATTTTGGTAATGCGAATTTTCTGTTGTGAATAGAATATAATGAGTTATTTTAGGTTAATCGCAAACCTAAAGTATAAAATCAAATTATTTCCTTTTCGAACATTTTCATTTTTAATATTAGCCTTATTTTTTCTCAGTATATAGTTAAGTAGCTTAGAAAGCGAATCTGAAAATAGTTCTGTGTTAAAGACATCCATATATTTTTAGATCTAGAAACGATACTACAAATGAAAAATTTTACCAATACAATTAGACCCATTTGACATTCGCGGCGGAATCTTAGTTTTTCAATTCCTGCTATTTTAGTTCACTCTTTCCTCATATATATTTTTTTATTTATATATATATATCTTGTTCAAATTTTCAATTGTTAATAAAATACTTTTTATTCATCCATTCAAATCCAATTGCATTCTTTTTTAAACTTGTAATGGATGATATTAGGTGTTAATAAAGTTTATTCAGATATTAATTCATTAACTGAATTTTATTTTTTTTCTGTGTTATTTCTGATGAAGTTAGACTAGCTGCAAAAGATGGCACCAGTAGATTTTTCTAACGAATTTTTTCTTGGCTTCAAATACTAATTTTTTTATTAATCCACTCAAGTTCAAGTACGTTTTTTAAACTTAGTAGTGGATGTATAATCAGTTTTTTCAAATATTAATTCTTTAATTAAATTTAATTAGCTAAAATAAAAAAATTTTGTTGACTTAAGTAGGAGAATTTACTTAAAGATTTTTTTAAAAAAATTACTTATTTGAAATACGGCCTCTGTTCTAATGTATTCCCAAGAATAAACATAAATGCTAATTTAGTTTGGACATTTATTTAAGTCGGAACACCACATCTCTATAATTTTTGTATCATAATCTATAGTTTATATTGTTTTCATTGTCTTATTTACATACAAAAACACTTTCCACATTTCTATATCACGTTCTCAGAACGCGTAATGTTGTCGTTGTTTCTTATGCCACCTGATTCGAATGCGTCAGATTCAGGAATGCGTAATAAATCTGCAAACACACCGGCTCACCTATGGCTTAAAAAAATCTCCTCTTACGAATGGCTGAAGAAAAAACAAGCAATTTCTGACTTTCAAAGTCTTTAGGGTCCTTAAGAGTTCCTTAGCGTCTATCGACAGAAATAAATGTTTGTATTATTTTTGAAATGGAAGCAGAATCAACTCTCCTTCCTCCAATCGCGTACGTGATCAGGATGTCTAGTTGGATCAAAAATCCGGAGGTTCAATGCTATTGGTCATAAAACGCCTTGTGCTGATTCTTTCGCCAGATCCTAACACAGTTTTGGAATAAAGTAGAGATTTTATCAGGAAAGTATTCCATCGGTGAAAGAGTAAAAACAAGAGTTTACTTGAGTTTGAATGCAATCCGTTGCTGCTCTTGCAAAAGTTTTGATTGGGGATCATGCTTTTAATGTTTAATCTTTGAGGAAATTTTTTTCCCTCCTACTTGCAAGCTATAACAGACGAGCTGGCTTTCGAGTGCCTAGTGTTTGTATAGAAATGTAAAAAAAAAATTCTTACAAGAAGTGATTTTTTTTTCGTTTAGTTCTGTATCCACTAAGAAAATATTTTACTTAAACGGTTAGGAAAACGAATTCTGGTTTCCATTTTTTGATCTCTTTAAGAATATATATCGAATATATTTTTTAAAACTACACTTTACTACTTTTAACTCTTGAATAGATCAAATTTGAAAATAAATCAAGATAAAGTTTTTTGAAGCATACAAATAAGTAGAAACACTTTATAAAATTTGTAACTAAATTCAACATAAGCCTAATGGCTGAGTCTTTAGTACATCGAGCGTCCACACCACAGGTTCGAGGTTCAAACCCCGGGCTGGGAAAGGTTGACTCAGCCTTTTATTCTTAAATGGGTCGATAAAAAGAGTACCAAGTTTGCTTGTGAATTTAACACTGGGAGATTCGCGTTAGACTGACCATCTGACCGGAACATCTGCTCTTGCACTCAGGGCCCAAGGTCGCGTATACTGAGTTGGGCACAGTAGGCCTACTGAGTCGCGCTACTGAGTTAAGTTAAATGTAAAATACTTATTCGTAAATAAAATAATGACATTGGAAATTTTTAATTCAACCCAAAGCTTTTATACATATATTAACACACATCTCTCTTTCAAAGTTTTTAGTAATATTCAGAAAAATAAATAATTTTAGAATTTATTTTTGGTTATCGTCGCGATTTTAAGCTGCACGGGAATCTTCATGAAAGACCTCGTAATTCCGAATCTAGGTCAAGTGACAGGAATGATGCCTAAGCTAGGATATCACTCTCCAAACATCATACCGCGTCAACGTTGGGACTCAAGACATTTAACGCGCGATGAACAGCCTCCTTACACGACGGGCCTTCATTGGCACCTGGATTTGAACCTGCAATTCGACAACGCCGGCTGAATGTTTGTGACCATGACAATTTAGCTACCTCAGCAACCGATTTTTTCAATGTCCAACCCCAGATGAAGACCTTAAAAATAAACATAAAAGATTACGAAATCAGTTCGGAAACATTTTAAAATTTTTTAAAAGAAACTTGCACATTTATTATCATGCTTAAGAATAAAAATGGGATGACAACACTTTTAAAAAAAAAATTAAAGACAGGAGGTTTTTTAGATTTGTTTAGTATATTTTAAGAAAATTATGTTACGATTATGAAGAGAAAAATAGACTATTATTACTAAAACTGCTAAAAATTTACAAAAAAATTACTAAACGGGGCCCATTTTGTACAAAAAATTTTGAGAACATTTTCAATTTTGATGTGTAGCCTTGCTATTCATTTTTGAAATAACCTTAAGGATAAGAAATATTTTAGTTTTTTTAAAAAAAACAACTAAAGCACATTATTTTAGTTATTATAAGAAATTGCTTAAAAAAATAACAAAAAAAAAAAAAAGAAAAAAAAAACGATTATATTCAACTAAGACTTTAAATTTTGTAATAAAATGGTTATCGATAAATCTGAAAGTTAAAACACTTCTACTGTTATACAGAACATAGACAAAAAAACTTTATTTAATTATTTTCAAAACTATTTGAGCAATCGCTGTCCCTATTTGATCATTTTCAAACAAACAAAGTCACGCGCACATTTTGAGTAAACGCTTTAAAGTATAACGGAAATATGACAAGCTTTTATAAAATACTGTAGTTTTTGTTCTAGGAAGTAAAATAGAAAATATGGCCTATAAAATAAAATCATACAAAATTTATCAATTTTTGGCAAAATTCACAATTTTAGGGTAGTCGGATACCTTAAACGTCGTGATTCAAAAATCAAATATTTTAAAAACTAAAAATTTTGATTTTATATTTATTTTTAGAATTTTTTTTTTTAACTCTATCATAAGTAAACGACAAATAATTCATTTCAAATTTTGTAAGTATGTATCTTAAAAGTAAATTATAGTACAGATTATTATAGTAAAAACAATATTTGATAACCAATTTGATAAATTTAAATTGCAAGTCCTCTTTAACAAAATTTTTTTTAGATATAATGTCGATAGATGGAATGTTTTTCGAAAGTTCCAAAAGAAAGCCAGGTGGCTTAGCAATATTGAGGTATTTTTGATGTGTTAGATAAAAGATTCAATCTGTTCTTTTTTGAATGATTTATCATTAGTATTTTCTCGATCATCTTTTTGCTGTTTATCTTTTAAAAACGTATAAAAATGGTTTTGTGTCTTATATTCTTCAGAAGTTTACTTTATTTAAAACCATTCAATACTCTACGGCATTTATTAATCAGATTGTGTCAATTATTGAGAATTTTAAGGGGACATGGTATGATTTACGCAAAAAATTTTAATTTAAGGATTTTTAATATTTTTTTGGTTGCCTCCTATGCATGCATACTATGTTAAACATATTTTGTACTCAAAATTTCATAAAACGCTAGCCATGTAATTTTTTAAGGAGAAAACAAATTTTTGAAGTGAATTTAAAATGCTACTCCTCCTACAAAAAATGACATACACGCATGAAATTTAATTTACAAGTACATCAAACTATGTATAATAAAAGTTGGTATGGGTTTTGCGTTAACGTGATTGGTATTCTTACAATACTTCTTTTTATGAATGTTTATTGAAAATTCCTTAAAAAATGTATAAATTCTAAGTTTAATTATTTTTAAAAAATAAATATTGCTTTGAATTAAAAATGCATACCAACTTTTGTTACATGTACTATTGGGAATAGGTAAAAAAATTTCAAAGCATTAGGCGCAATAGAAAAAAAGCCTTAGCATTTTAAATGAAGACAAAATAGTTATTTTATCTTTCTGAGATAAGGCAGTTTTTAAAGTTTTAATTTGCCATAGGGATGTGAATAAAAACGAACGTAATAGCTATCATAATTCTGCCTTTTTTAAGTTTAGAGCTTTCAAATTTTGTGAGGTTATAGAAAAGTATATAAAGAAAAATTTAGGCTAAAAAAATTAAATTTGATTTTTTGACCGATTTTGGTCAATTGAATTGTAGTGTGTCCCCTTAAATAAATCAAATTATTGAGAATTTTAAATATTCTTGATTAAAGGTATTTAAAGTACAAAAATGCAAAATCAAAAAAGGAAGTAGAAAAAAAGGGAAACAAGTAGAAAACAAAAGGATGGAGACATTAATCGAGTATCTACACATATTTAAACTATGCTTAAAGGATTATATATAAGAAATACAATGATATAAAATAATTTCTGAAAAGATGCCGAGCCATTCAAGTTTTTTTAAAATTAAAATTCGGGGTTGCTATTATTTAAAAAAAAAGTTACTTTCGAAAAAATTTGGAATCATGATTTATTCTCAAATTGAAGACGAAATCTACAAGAAGACGAAATGAACTGCGTTCAAGTAGTGTTAATGAATTTGGTGGGTTATTTTCGCAATGCATCAGTTAATAGTCTTTAATTATAGAATTAGTCTTGTAACAATTGACAAAACGTCAGATCTATCCTCTAACCGGTGCTCTTTTCCGTCCAATCAAATTGGCTCTTTAATCTAGAAAGACGCCGTCCCCAAAAAGAACGTCACTATCGGAAAATATATGAATACTGAATGCAGCAGATGCTTATAGATAATGGTTGACTCTTGTGGATGATATTGCCACATTAATTCATGCCGGAACCATAATATCAGGTTTTTTTCCGTCAGGCACGTTTGCACATCCTGAGAAAAAAAAAAAAAAGATAAATTAAATTAAAATTACAGCGAACGTACCACCGCCTAGTGAATCATGAGAGCAGTATATCTGTTCTGAAGAGAGTGAAGACTGATATGAGATCCACAAAGGAAAATGAAAAGCTTAACAGATTGACGTTTCTATGCATTAAAAATGATATTTAAAAAAAACTTGGTTACAATGATGTTATTAATGATTTTGTGATGATCAAAGCTGGTAGAAAATCTTTGTTGTAGACGTACAATAACAATGACTCAACCAAGAATACGGATGTCTGAAAGTAAAAGATAATAAAATGAGATAAGCAATGAAGAAGATCAGAATTAACAAGTTGAAAACAGTTTATACACACGATAATATATACTCTATACAGTTATTGCAAACAATTTCTTTAATTTACTGTACTAATTTACAAAAGGATGAGTGGTTCGTAATATCGCGCGAAAGGTAATAAATGAACAAGATGGGCCAAACCATGACACCTTTCTTTCCTTACGGCTTGTTAGTCAAGAACACGGTGGGTCCATAGGGGGTGGATTAAAAGACTCTCACAAAATAGCAAAAAAAATAAAAAAAGGAGGAAACAGTAAGAGAGTTAAGGGAAAACTCCTCTAAAAACAAAACTGGCATAGTAAGAACTGAATGATGAAAGGTGCTCTGAAAATAGGAACGTGGCTTAACTATTTGAAGTGCCTAGGAAATGGGGGGGGGATTGAAACGTCCCTGGTTGTAACCACTTTTACAATGCAAGATCTAAAAGCAGCAAGATCTTCAAAAAACTGCCTTTTCAAACACAGGCTCACGACATTCTTGTATATCTGGGACTAGACAAGCGAGACATGTTCTTTGCCAATCTATATCATGGACCTAATTTAGCTCTGCTAAAAATTGGAGATGTGCAACAGCAACAATAAAAACGATTCAAGATTAAGGGGAATTACATTTTTTTCAAGTTGGAGGGGTTGCATCTGATTCAGATAAGTACGAATTGATTTTTACCCTTTTAGCTTGCCCCTTGTATGTGTATCAAATATAGTTAACTCTTATGTTAAACTTAACAAAAGTAAATTATTTTTATTTTTATTAATTTATTATTTTTCCTTATTTCGAGTTTGATTCAAAGGCTTCACACACAGTGCATTCCAGTGCCCCCCTCCCTCCCTAGAATATCGCTGATCTGCCATGCTTTCACCTCCACCCACACCAGGAGAAGGTGACGTAGCAGTCTGATAGTTATTGGTGGGATCCAAACTAATCTAAGGTTCAAGTTCTAATTCCACTATAGATCCGTCTGGAGAAATAAAGGGGGCTACAAGACATAATTTAACAGACATAAGGGCCAGCTGAAATGATATTTGCAATGCAACTTCCCATTTGATATTGAACCAAAAGTAATATTAATTAAAAAAATTATAAACGTAAAAAAGCAGTAAAAAGTTATATTTTTTTTTCGAATTTTAGAATCAAATTCTATAAACGTTTTCAACGAAGTTCACTTATTTCTCGAAAAAATAATATTCTGAAACTGTTTGACACAAAATATTGTACGTATGACAGTTTTCTTTTTATTATTATTATTTCAGTGGGGCAGCATTTTGGCAACTTAGCCTTTACACACACTACAAGTAACCAAACGAGAGGCTATTTCATGATGGCACCAACTAGAGGCAACCTCGTTACTAAATTTGAACACTTTATTTTTTTTATTTATTTAAACTCTCGTCGGACGCTAAATACTGCCGAGATCCCCAGTTTATGGTACTCAAGGATCTTTACGCCACATAATCTGCAAGGTTTTCGCATCCAGAAAAATCTATTGACTTCTAGTCGAGGTCGAACCTGAAACCTAGGCTTACAAAGCGGGCACGCTAAGTCTGGAGCCAATTGGCCACAAAGCCACTGGAGACAATTCCTACTTTTTTTAAGCTCTTGTTCAAGGGTGCGCAATGGATTTATCAATGTATAATTTGTATATGTATAAATGTTTTTTACAAATTCAATTCAAAATTTTGTAAAGTCATAAAGCCCTTGTAACGAATGAAAGATATCAAGTCTTAATAACAAAAAAAAAAAAATAGTAGTAGTTGCGTTCTACAAATATAGTTAAAAACGTAAACAATCAGTAAAGTATTTATTTTATTTATCTTTTTTTCAAATTTTAAAACCAAATTTAATAAACTTTTTCACGCATGTCTTCACTTATTTCTCGAAAAGATAATATTCTAAAACTGTTTGATACAAAATATTGTACGTATTACAGTTTTCATTTTCTTATAAGCTCTTCTTTTAAAGGCTGTCTTAGGTAAAAGTACGAGAGCTTGAATTAAATGCGAAGCACATTTTCAGACAGAAAAATGCCTCAATTTCCGCGGAAATTTGCAATATTGTACCTCTGCTAACATTTTTTTTTTTTTAAATTCAAATTATTAAATGAATATTTTTTTTTCGTTTTAATACGTGAAGGCATAGTCCATTTAACATTACGGTATAAGAGAAAAAACGCGAAACACATTTCATACCAGAAAAAATGGATCAACTCAGTTAAAAATGAGATGTATGATAGCAAATGCTACTCTCTAAAGGATAGTGAAGCCATAATATCATATTAATTTTTCATTTCTTTTAAGTCTGAAAAAATGTTTCAAATTCGGGTCCTATTCTTTAACATTGACCGAAAACAGCCTTGAGAGACTACAATATTTATTTATACATAATTTATATCATGTATAAAAAATTAATCCAAAAATTAATTTTGAATTAACTTTTAAGTCGAAAAGTAACCCTTTAATTCAAAAAGTTTATAAATTTTTAAAACTATTCTATAATGAATAAAAAATTAAATCTTGAATAATAAAATTACAGAGGCAGTTGTGGTCTATTTCAATAATTTTTAAAATTAAATACAGATCTTTTTTAAAAAAACTTTAAGAACTCATGAGGAAGGTTATCTATTTTAACACATTTTAGAAAATAAAACAAATTTTAAAACCAAGAACGATCTATTTACTTAATTTACTTGCTCATTAATAAAATAGTTTCTGCATAAATTATTAATGTTATTCATTTAAAGTATTAAACACAGAGTAACAAAAAAAGAATTGTTTTTGAAAACTATTATTGCAAATCAAATACTTCAATATAAAGTAAAGCAGTTTTTATCGAAAACATATTTTTAGCTTTCAGTAAGGCAGTTTTATTTTATTATCGTTATTTGTCTGACAATGTTTCATAACAGTATTTGAAGAAGTGATGATATGTGTTACCTTCAAACTGAGTTTATTTTATTATTGGGAAAAATCCATTGTGCTGACTTCGTAATTTTATTTTGTTTCGCTCATTTTATTTACAGATTTTGAGTTGAGTTCTTAGGAAATTTACCAACGTTACGAATTTCTTTTTATTGTTAAAAATTTAGGTTTTCATTAAATTTCTCCTTCTTCACATGTTTCTTTCTAAATAAAAATCATTCATCGCAACAACTGCACTTTATACGACGTGTTTATGTACATTTATCTGAAATATACATTCACATTTAAAGTTTTGAAATCTTGAATCCAAAAGAGATATGTTTTTGAAATAAAATAAAACTTCGAGTCGAACTATTTCTTAAATCTATTCCCAGGTCAATATTGATCAAAAATAAAAGTAAAAAATCTGAGATATAAAATAGTAGTATTTTTCAAACATAAGATAGTCGGATGTAACATAGTTCATACATAACTGAGAGACTATGGTGATTTTTCTTATATGGTGTATTTTCAAAGATTCAAAATTTTTTAGAATATTATTCTTAATGTGTTGCAAATCTTGGTGTTTATTTATTTTCAATTTCATATAAGATATGTTAAGTTCTTCCATTTTAAATTACATCGTTCATACTTTCAAGAAAAGAGAATGAAATAAATATATTAAATTTCTTCCTTTAATTACTGCATGTGATCTATGTAGTACATTTAATATTTTAAAATATTATTTACAATATACATAAAATCACAGAATTTTTAAATTGAATATAAATTTTACTTAAAAATTTGTCATTCAAGTCTAAATCCAGGATGCAACTTAGAATTCAAAAATTACTTTGAGCTAAAAAATTTATCTCTTGATTCGGAAATATTGATCCGCAATTAAAAAGTTTATTATTGGACAAATTTGAAGTTGTAATCCTTTTGGGAAATATACAATTGCTTTTTTTATATTAATGGTGAAATAAGGTATTTCGACCTGTGAATAAGGTTCAATATTTTGTTTTGGTGATGTTTAAAGTAAATAACAACGTTGTAAAATTTCAAGCCACTAAGCTTGTGACACAGCGCCAAGAATGACGAACTTCTTAAAAATAATTGTTACAAAGTTTTTCTGTTTAAAATCGGTTAAAAGGATAATCATAAAACAAAACATTGTGAATGATGGCCCTGCAAATAGGCAAATTTTCTATTATTGTATACTTATTCTCTTAAAAGTTTTTGTGTTAATAAAATGACTTAATATGAAGCTAGATTTGATGTTGTGCTTTCAAGGAAAGTGCAAAGTCTTGGGTTCATGGATTTAGTTCAAATTTTGTACAATGGTAAATTTAGTTTTCCTGTTGATGAAGATATATGGTTATAGGGCAGCAGATTCTTATGCAACAATACTGCACTAATTCGAGGCGCTAGATGCTTTTCGAAATTACGTTTCATTTGCTTTTATGACAAGTTTGACCATTTTAAGGACAATGAGAGGTAAGAAGCTAGCTTTTTTATACTAATTCTGAAAATCTGATAAATGTTTCATTTAATGTTTAAATAGCAGTTAAAGGGCTTTTCCGCAGTTTGTCTTGCAAAATGCTTTTATTGCTTTTGTAATAAACGTTATTCTGTACTTATATGTGTGAATGATAATGACAAATAAAACACATATAAGGTTTCTCGTCATTAAAGACATTTCATTTCCAATTTATTTAAACTCCATTATGGATTTTTATATGCAAAAATATACATAAAATAAAAAATATGTTATTCACCCTCCACGGACTCGAACCCGGATCCTAACGACAAGGAACATCGCTAACCCATTACGTGTAATCGTTTGCCACATAACTGAATGCAACGAGTGAATTGCTTCAATTTGTGTGCAAATATCTAAAAATTTATTAAATAGGGGCCCCTATATCCATATATTTTCATAAACAGAGAAACTAAATCCACCATACTATAAAATGTGAGCAAAATCCACCCTAAGAACCTGCACTCTCCTTGTTAGATCTATCCATATCTTTTCTGCTGTTAAATCCTCTCAGATTTGTTGTAAGCAAGAAAAAACAACTCTTTATAAAATAAATTTAGTTCGAAAAAGCACCAGTCCCATGAAACAATTTAGACGCTGAGCATCAAACAGAATTAAGTCTTAAGTATTCCAGTGATGTTGATAGGATAAAGCGTGTCGTCACTAGACCTCGGACAGCTCTTGAATGATGCGTTAGGACCAATTACGCAGAGTTGATACAAACTAACAGGTAGGAGGAAAGCACAACACTTAAAATTTTTTAACTTAAGGTTTCAAACTCAGACTCTCATTAATCTGATTGCAAATTTTATGAATTTTGATTTCCTTGGCACTAAAAGCATAATTTTAATGCGGTCCGGCACATGAAGTTTTGAAAAATTATCGATTTTCACTTTTTTATATCTTTTAAAAGCTCAAATATTTCTGCTTAAAATAATATATGCTATGAGGAAATACGATAATTAGAAGTATTTTTATTTATTTTTCAATTCCTACTATTAACTCGCAATGTCTTTATATTTATTTATTTATATATTTGTATATTTATTTATTTATCTTGGTGGAAGTTTCAATCGTTAATAAAATACATTTTAAAGCGCTGAATTGAGCTGAAATTTTATATACAGGATCATTTTGAATGACAATGCAATAATTTAATTAAAATTAATAAAAATTAATGGATTAAAACTAATTATTTAAAGAATTACAAATACAACCACGTTGGTGACTTAGCGACCCTTTTGGCGACTTGTGTCAAAACTTGTGAAAAGGTTTTTTTCTCACGTGTTAAAGCATTCAGTTGGATTGAAATTAAAAGGGCAATACGATACTTTAATGATAATTAAAAAAATTAATTACTTCTTAATGTTGTGATTCTGTCCTATGTATATACATATTTATATTAATTGTAACTATTTAATAAAAACTAGCTAAAATAAAATTTTTCGTTGTTGATCTAAGTAGGAATTGACATAAAAACTATTTTTTTATATTACTTGTTTTAAATGAAGCCACTCCTTGACGGGGATTAAATGAGCTCTGCTATGAGCACCCGTATTTCCCCTTAAATAAGTTTCTGATGAACGCGAATCCATATGATATTCAAGTGGGAAAATTTTTCTGAATTGGGCTTATCCCAAAGTGTATGGGTACACACGTTTTGGATCTAAAAACGAAACAGAGAGAAAAAATTTAAGTGATGGAAGAAGCCTAAGTGGTCGTAACGATATACTAGTACGATATCAGAAATTCAACGATATTCTAGTACGGATATCATAAATAATATCAATGATGTACACTGCATGAAACTGCTTTTCGGGCTGTTTATTTTCATCTTCTGTCTTCAAACGAGAGCCCTCAAACATGGGCTGTTTCTAGTGGGTATAAATGCCTAGTGCAAGTTTTAAAAGACAGAAGCTGTATGTAAAGAAAGGCACTAAGATCATAAACACATATGCACGTGCTATATACGATAATGAATCAAATGAAGCCAATTTTTGGAGATCTAGGTGAACCTATATTATTAAGAAAATGTTTGCGTGAAAAGACTCAGAAACCAAATGTGTCACTTAATAACAGCCTATGGTCATTGTTTCCAAGATCTACATTTGTGGAATTAAAAACTCTAAAATTAAGGATAAAAATGTGGGGCTATTGTACAGTTCAATATGAATCATGTAGCAAAATTAACGATCTTAAAACATTCTGATGTTGAACCAAATTATAACAGTGCGTCATGCTTCAAAAATTGATGCAAATGGGATTCGTGTCTCCCAACTAATGCATCTTGAGATTCCCCAAAACAAGCAAAATTGTCAAAAATAATGAAAAAAAAAGAAAATTAGAGGAGCCTTTTGTGTGATGAGAGAGTAAAATATAAAAGCTACATATGCTTCTGGAAAAGAACTAAAAGAAGTAAATGAGCAAAAGTTACAAATTTTTGCTTAAAAACCTTTTTCCTCAAAATGTAATATTTTTCACTTTTATGTACCTTTTTTTCAAAAACTACTTATATAATTCTCAAAATTTCAGTGGGCAGAATTTTAACATGTTTACACATTTTAATGGTGGTAATTGGGCAGTGGGTATCCTAGTGGTTAGAGCATCGGACTCCAGATCGGAAGGCCTGGGTTCGATGCCCGATGCCACCAAATACCCTCCGAGTACACACGGAGTACGAGCTCGATAAATCAGAGGGTCCGAAAGTCTTGTAGGCGGTCTCAGCTGAAACCACGGGCGCAGAGAGCTGGAGAATATTTCCCATGCCTAAGTTGTGGAAGTATAGATAAGTGGTGTCGCCATCAATCGTAAAGAAGTCCAACCTGTCTCATAGGCTCTGGCAACATTCATTCCTTCACTTCGAGAAGGACAGAACAATGATAGAGGTAATTAGTTATCTCTTGAAAAGTTTTTAAGCTAACTTTTAGGGAAAAAATTGGACAAATTTTATAGAAATTGATAATTACTATAATTTTAACAAAAAGACAAAACCCTTCGTTAAAGATTTATTGATAGTACACATAATCTACTGTAAAAATTGTATCCATGAGAAGTAAGTAGTTTCTGAGAAAAAGGTACATTAACTTATGCAATTTAATATGGGTTCCTATACGGACGGGCCGGACCCCCCTAACACGAAAATAAAAAAACAACTACATAGAGACTGACATATCTCCCATTTAGACGGTTATACTATCCATAATTTAAAGTAAATGTACTTACTTACTGTACCATCGATCTATTTCAACATGTCAAAGAATGTCACCGATTTAAAAAAAACCAAATGTCACCAAAATCTGTCATTATTAATATTAACAATGAACAAGAACAGGGCCAGTTTTCCATTATTGGCTGCATACCAGCCATTTAGAGAAATGTTTAGATTTGACAAAATTTGTCAACGGTATAAAACCTAAGTACCTGAAGGAAGGTTCTATATGGGCACATTCCGATCCAAAAACGAGTATCTTAGCCACCACGCCAAAACGATCGTCATCGCGTGGAGGCTATTACTGGTTTATCTAGATATCACACCGCCACATACCAAAATAATTTAAAGATATCTGAAAAAAAGTTGTAGTATCACGACCACCTTTACTTAAAACAGGGATCGATGGATTGTTTATTAATATCCCATCATCAAAACAACCCGAAGGTTATTGACAACGAACCTAATAATTTTGAACCACGATCCAGTGATCCTGTGCTGGTACCCCACTCTTCAAACAACATCCAAGTGAGAAATTCTAGCCTGGGCATCGATCTCTCTCCATACAACTCTTAAGTAATGTCAAATCTCTAACAGAGAACCCAGCTGAAATAGAGAAGCGTGAAATACACTAAAAGTAAACTTAGAACAAAATATCAGATGAACACTTTAAGAATTGCAACTGGTTCAATCGAACCAGATGCATTATTTCTCCAAATCAATGTCAAATATCCTATTCATTTTATGATTTCTTTTGATAATTTCTTACATTAAGAATCTGCAATGAAATTTTACACACAAAATATCAATATTTAAAAAATGCCAAAACAATTATATCTACTGCTTTTATACAGGGACCTGACTTTTGAGGTCCCAATTTTTTTCTTTTTTGTGACCGGATGAAAAAATTTATTCAGTATTTTGACGAATATTTGCTCGTTATAGGTAAGAATTAATGAAATTTTCAAATATTTTTTTTGTGCGGTTATTTTTATGAGGTTCCTATCAACCGCACAAAGACAGGTTCAACTATACTGAAAAATAAAAGCAAAAATCTTGTGTAATCGCTCTTTTTTGTCTGCTTGCCTTCATCATGTTATCAGCTGGCTGCCGCGCGTTCTGTGTTTGTCTTTGTGCCATGATATTTGTTTCTTGGTACGTGTAATGCCGTCCCTACTTAATTATTGTGTGTTTCTAGATTTGAATAAACTGGAATAATATTCCAAACGGCCTCATCATTGGTACTGAATAAGTAACATCAACCAACATAGAAAATGTATCTAATATACAGTCATTCACTCGCCATCGGCCAAGCCCTATCTTTTCTTTCTCTATAATAATAACATCCACTCACCACGTCTTACAATTATATTTACCACTGTCCTGAAATTTTACAGAAGTGTTTCATATATATATAATTACTTTAATACTAGAAAGACTGAACATATATTGCCCCCAAACAGTCAAAATAACTGCATTGTAAAAGAATAACTAATGTGTAAAAAAATTTGTATAAAATTAATTTTTAGTATTTTTTTATTAGTTACAGTAATATAACAAGTCATTAGGAAATATTAAAAATAAAAAAAATTTACTTCACTTGGAAAAAAATATATTCAAAAAATATATACATATATATTTGTGTCATTATATACACTGCTGTCCACCGTAAATGCAACACCAAGAAAGACAAGAGATAGAACAACAAAATTTATTTTGTAGATAACATGTTGACCAAGTATCAAATGATTAAATTTATAGGCTTCTGTGAAGTGTGGTTTCTGCTAGAAACAGTAGCAAGAGTAGCTGCCATTGTTGAAGATCACCGCTTCCACACGCCTCGACATTGATTCAAAGAGACTTTGGATGTGTTCTTGGGGTACAGCAGACCAAGTAGCTTCCAAACGTTGCCAAAGTTGATCTGGTGTGGCAGTTGGGGGTATAATCTGGGGCAATCGTTGAGCAACCATGGACCATATGTTTTCTATCGGTGAAAAATCCGGAGAGCTAGCTGGCCAGGGAAACAGTTCAATCTGGTGATTGACGAAGAACCTTTGAAAAATACGTGCCACGTGTGGTCACGCATTATCCTGTTGAAATAAGGCTGTGACCAAGCTCTGAAGGTAAGGAAGGACAACTGGCTCCAACACCTCGGACATGTAGCGCTGGCTGTTTAAAGTACCGGCATTGCGTACTAGAGGAGTTTGAGAGTAATATCCAATACCGCCCCAAACCATAATACCCGTTGCAGGACCAGTGTGGCGGTGCATAACGCAGCTGTTCAGCATCCTCTCTCCACGGTGTCTCCAGACTCAAATCTGACCATCGTGGTGTTGCAGACAGATGCGTGACTCTTCAGTAAACACAAATTCATTCCATTCTGCCACCCACATCCTTCTTTCATCACACCATTGGTGGCGGAGACGTCTGTGGTTCTGCATCAAGGGTAGACCAAGCAATGGACGTCTCGCGGACAGACCACTCTGTTGTAAATGGCGTCGAATGGTACGCGCCGACTCTGAATGAATCGACCACGTCGGTCCGTCGTACCCTCCTGCATCCAACGGTCACATATCCGCATTACAGTTGTTTGGTTTCGTCCAACACGACTACCGATTTCCCTGAAAGATAATCTACAATCTCGGTAGGCCACTATCCTTCCTCTATCGAACTCGGATACTTGATCAAAAGCTGATCGCTGTTTGCTACGAGACATATCTGATCGTCTTTTGAAAAAACCACAAGAAAAACACAATTAACGAACTTGAAATCGTCGAAATCTCCAAGCCTTAAATAGCGCTTTGAGGTGGCGCTACAGGCGCGCGTGATGTGTATCTGCGCTGAAATTCTAATCATTTGCATATCTCACTTCTGCTAATACATGTTGTAAATTTCATGTTATTTGCATGCTTCCTTCAGGGTGTTGCATTTACGGTGGCCAGCAGTGTACATCATTGTCTTTCTAATTGAAATTAAAAAGCAGTCAAAATGACTTCGCTGGGAAATCTAGTGTTAAGTTACGTAAATATGTTAAAAATTATTTACTGCTTTTTTTTTCATTATTTATAGGTGTCTTCAGTTGTGTGGCTTCAAAAAACTAGTCTTTTTCCAGTGTAACATGAGTAAGTTAAAATGTAATAAGACTCGTTCGAAACATAACATTTAAAAATAACTAGTGTTATTTGAAGTTTTGGAAGCATTTATTAAATTTTGACATTTTGTTAAAAATTCACTTTCGCATTCTTTATATTTTTAATTCGTGAATCTCTCACTATTTAAATGGTTAATGTGCATTAAAATTATCGAGGGTTCAATGTGGACAGGAAGTTAGAGGAGTAAATTTTTGCTCACATGTTGATGTCAGTTTAAAGAATTTCAAAATTACGAGATCTGTTGCCAATAGTTCTTTCATTGCAGTATGTAATAAAAAATAAAAAATCGTCAAGAACTCAATTATCGTATATTCGAATTTCAAAATTACAAGATCTGTCGTGCCTACAGTTTTTTCATCGCAGTAAAGTACAAATATGTAATAAAAAATAAAAAAATCGTTAAAGATTCAACTATCACGTGTCATAATCCTTGTGCCAAACATTTCCATTCTGATTCAAAAGAAGAATTTCCAGTTTATCCTCCTGTGTTTGTCGTTCAATTACTTGTAAAAAGTAGCATTTCTAGTTTCAGTTGAGTACGCTCAACCTGAAACAATATTATTAGAATGTATTCTTGTTATTATGGCAAACTGAATGTGCTTAATAAATAAATATATCATTTCTGGCATCGTCAAATCAGCTACGAAGAACAGAAAACGCTGGATTCGGAAGTTGAAAAATGTTTATCTAGCTTATTCACTTTCTGAAGAAAATGTTTCCTCTTTCAAAAGTGGAGAAGGATATTTCTTGGAAACCTTACTGTATGAATGAAAATATCAATAAATATTTTATAAAGATATATTTACTTTATATTTTATTTTTTTATATGGCATACTGCCAGTTACAAGCCAAAATGCATTTCTAGAAAGCCAGATCTGATGATATATTCGTGTGTGGTAGTTCTGTAAAGGATGTGGTGACTTCGAGATATTTGAAAAGATTAGAAAGTTCAAAATCGTTTTTATTTTGTTGTAGAAATTTAAATTTCTGAACTACCTAAGAAACTTTAAATAAATGCATTACTTTCAATGAATTATTATATATATACTTTTTGTGTAAATAATACACACACACACATATATATATATATATATATATATATATATATATATATATGTGTGTGTGTTGTGTGTGTGTGTGTGTGTATAAAGAGTATTAGTTCAAAATTAGCCTCTCTTTTTCATTAAATATTTTTCAATATCGAGTGGTAGCGTACCAATATATAAAAATTTTTCAAGTAATAGCAAAATATATTTAGTATTAAATATTATACTTAAAGTATAGACAAGTATAAGAAAGTACGGAAAAGAGAGTCAGGCAGAAGAATTACTAACTAGATCAAATATTCCACGTGTATGAAAACTAATCTGTGTATGAAAAAATAATGTATTCGTTTTTAATGTATATATATATATATATATATATATATATATATATATATATATATATATATATATAATTTTATAAATCTAATCTATCTATCTTTATAAGTCTATAGTATATACAGTCGGGCCTATATAACGAAATCACTAAATCCCGGAAAAAAGTTCGTTATATGGAAAGTTCGTTATATAGAGGTTCATCTTTCAGTATATTTTATAAAGCACATAAAAAACAAATTTTAAATTCATAAACACTATATATTAAAAAAAGAAATTATTCACACCTTTTTTTAAAAATGAATATATGTTAATTCATATATTTTACCCATTAAAAAAGAAAGAAAGAAAATCTTCAAAGAAAACAGAAAAAAAAAATATTGAAGAATTCACTATATTTTCAGTATTAAGAAAAAAAATTATACTAAAATTAATGAATTTTAAGGACATTTTATAAGTTAAAGCATACAAGTAATATTAAACATACATTATTTTATAATTAGAACACGGGGACACGGGAGAACTCCACTGAGGGTGAAAGAGGATATCGAAGATGTTTTTAGTGAATTGGACAATGGGGGTTAAAGTTTACACTTCTTGGATGAAACGTCCAGAACTCTATTGCTCTCGGTGAGTTAGGAACGAATAAAACCAGTTCAAGATTTATGACCACCATAAAATATGTTAAAGAGAGAATAACTTGAAATGTTTAGAAATACTTTAAAAAAAGGGAGAACAAAAAAATCGAATTACAAAAGAAAAAGTTCGTTGTATAGAAAATGCACTTCGCTATAGAGAGATTATTTTACGAAGAAGATCTTGAAATGTCCAAGGTTCCAGGATAAAGTTCGCTATATGGAAAATTTTGCAATATAGAGGTTTGACTGTAAATATACCGGGCAATATACTGTATATATACCCACAAGCAAAAGCTCGTTAACATTTGAAATATCAATAATTCACGAAATATTGTAAGAAGATTACATAAAGTGTAGAGATTTTAAGTTTCAAAAAACATCATACCATTTGAAGCATGCGTGTAATAATTTTTACCTCTCTACATACATTATTCCGTATATTATTGAAGTTTTAATTGCTTACGGATTTGGGGGTCACTAGATATATATACAGGGTTATCAGAAATGAATGACTTAATTACGAAATTTAATACTTCCAGATGAATAAAAAATGATTAGTAATATGTCATTATAAGGATAAAATATGAAATTTTGAGTTTGTAACATTGTTTTTTTGTCAAATAGGTGGCAGCAATGTGGTATTGAGGACAGAGATGGAAATGGCATCGCAGCGGGGGAAGGCATTTTGTGCGCTCTCGTTTGCAAAATGCCTGTCAGGAATCACGGTTCAGCGAGAATTTCGGAGAAAGTACCATATATAAAAATGCTCCAGCATCCGATAGTATAAGAAGATGGTATAAAAACAGTTCCAGGAAACTGGATGACTGTGTAAAGGCAAAAGTCCGGGACGACCAGGTTCGCACTGATATTATATTGGTGACTAAAAGAAGTCACATTGAACACATACATTTGTGAAAACAAATTTTACTTTATGTCAAGAAGCGTTACGTACGAAAAAAATTTCATATTTTATCTTTACAATGACAACTTAATTATCATTTTCTGTTTACTCATCTGGGAATTATTAAATTTTGTAATCGGGTATTCATTTCTGAAAACCCTGTATATATATATATATATATTCCCTACTTTTTAGATCGTTTGTATGTTCAGAATTTATCGGGCTTTCATTATAAATAAATTTCGTTCACTGAATATATTATAAAACTTCAAAATGCTTGACTAGAATCTATAGTCTAAAAAGAAAAAAAAAAATGTGAAATATATTTTGCACTTTCTTTTATTAAAAATGTTTCAATAAGAAATTTATCCTTAAAAATATTATATCAGGGATATTTAACGATAGCAATAGATATTTAAATATGTTAGATATATTTGGCAATTTATTTTACATTTCGTATTTCTTTATTCTAAAGGAAACATAACGCATGAAAGCGAAGTAATATTTTGAAAAGTAAAATCCTTAGCTCTTTCCTTTTCATTCCGATCAACAAATTTCATTAAATACAAACTCATTCAATTGCAACAAATATTTGAACACCTTACTACAAATAATGCATTTAAAATTCGATTTCTTGGAAGACTCGAAGAATATGGTAGCCGTTACCAACGAAAGAAAATTTTTGATACACTTATGTTGAACAAAATATCGTATTGTTATTCATAATATTTCGTAAATAAAGCTAGAAGCATTACAATTTCAGAATGCGCAAAAAACAGTGATTTAAGTCAAATTCACTGAAGGTTGCATTCTGATGTAGAAGAAAAAGTATCCATAAACATGCGGCTTAAAATAACCTGGAATTCTTTTTTTTATTTAAAAAAAGGATAAAATATCACATCTTAAATGAACTTGTAAAAAAGTGATGAAAATGATTTCAGAAAATTCAAGTTAGATTTTCTCACACTTTTGTTCCCAATGCGAGAAACAATCGCAAAAGAAATTCCTCACAAAATTAACTAAATTTTAAATGGTGGAAAAACAAGAAAGAAACGAAATTTCGTTCTGTATTTTTTCGCCATATTTATGTAATCTATAAATATTTATGAAAGGGGAAAAAAAAGATTGATAAGAATGAAATAAAATGTGCTGTAGTGGAAGTATTAGTATGGGGTTGGAAAATTTTTTCGAGTGCCGTATTATTGAGGAGTGAGATACCAGCTCAGGTGTTGTCCTTGTTACTTCAAATTCCCTCAAAACTACAAGAAATATCCAGGCTTCACCAACTAGTTGCTTCGTAGTGTGACGTTGATAAACAGTAAATAAAGCAAACATACTGCATTTAAATAATTTCTACTTTTCCCATACAAAAATAACATACATATTTAAATATATAAAACATAAAAATCAAAAATATATATTTATTAGATGTTTTTAGTCTGTAAATAAATAATATTTCCATCTCATTTTCATTTTGATAAAAAGTCAGTATTATAAGAAAATTTTTTAAAAAAAAAAAAAAGAAAGAAAGAAACGTTGTTTAAATTCATCGAGAGTAATATATTTCATTTTTGCTGGATGATAAAAAAGTACTAAGACAAAAATATTTTCCTATAGAAAAAGAAATTATTTATAGTTTTTACTCAAGTTATTTTATAATATATTCGATATTGATTACTGTATGATAAAATGGGGTAATAACTTCAAATCATTCGCAATAAGAGATTTTAGATTTGAAATTGTAAAAATAAATCGATTTCTTAAAAACAAATGTAAGAATAAAAGGAGAAAGAAATGTTCGAAAGAGAATTTAGAGAAGCTTTTGTTTTATGAAGTTTGTACAATTTAAAAAAATCTATCTAATTCAATTTAGCTTTTAACAAATAAATTTCATTCTTGTGAAGCATCTGAGGTCAATATTAGTATAACATAATTCTTTGAGGCATTTTATTTATTTCAAGAAATGCCTTGGCTGGAACATTCTACGGAGCTTACTTTTTCTCTTCTGACACTCCTTTTTCTAAAACACATTAACATATAGTATTGAATGAAACAGAAATCGAATAGTTAATGAAATTGAATTGGCTTGGAAGAGGAATATTTCATGAAACAGAGTTAGCTAGAACTTTGAAGGTTTATAAACTTTTATACAATTGCTATGTAGCTTAGCTTCCAGCATTTTTTCATTGATATACTACTAATAAAATATGAAAAAGTTTAAGAGGATATTTGCCAATATTCGCACATTTCTTAACATTTGGCTGTTTTACATATCACTTAAGCATTAATATAGCATGAATATTTTAAAAAATGAATCAAAACATGATCATTACTTCGCATAAATGATTATGTGAACCTGCTTCATTCAACCCCAATTTTTTTTTCTTTGTAGATTTCAAAATTGCTTCAATTTGCTTGTAGCTGGAGAGTGGTAGTGGCATGGTTTCTCAGAAACTCATGGATGCGTGAGAGATACGGAGAACGTACTGGCCAGAGAATCGGTTGAAACCCATGTGTCGAGATAGGTCAGGACTCGATAGGCAATATGCGATCGAGCGTTATCTTGTCAAAAGATGACGTTCCCAAGTCCTCGCAGATAAGGCAGAACCACTGGTCTGTAATTCTGAGAACTGTTACGCTGCCTACTTAGGTTACCGACTACTCAAAAAAGTGGTGTCCAGGACGCGTCTAGTGGCAATCTAGTGACCGCGGTACACTAGTGGTCAAGGTAATGAACTCGTGGTCGGCATGTCATGAGTTACAGCCTAGTATTGCTGAAGACCTGCCGTACAGAGGAAGCCGGCCTCCCTTTAACGTGGTATGGAAGTTAGAAGAGAGGAGGCGACAACTTAGGTGTTGTCCTGGTCTCTTCACCATGGTTCAAAATTACGAGGTACATCGCTCAATGCCCTCGTGTAGGTGAATAGTGCGACATTAGTATTTATTTACTCACTTACCCAATGGCTCTCTATACTAGCATACGAGGTTCATGGCTCGTATGATAATATAGAAAACAAGCAAACAAAATATATTCTCCTTGAAGCCTTTAGACATAGGTATGTCTTTCATGATGCTACTCTGAGACCCAGAATTCGTCCGAAAAGACGACATGGTGCAAGTCGTACATTCAGTTTTGTCACTGAGGGCACCATTTTCACCATGTGTCTCTATCTTGGAGTCTCAAGGGAAGCCGCGCAAAGATCCTCTGGCAGACAGTCTGCTTTAGATGTCGTTTCATTGTCCGGGTGCATATTTATCGCGTTGTAAGCAAGCCCAATTCCTAAGTGAAGGAACGAATGTGGCTGTGCGATCCTTCAAAACCAACAGGGCAACTTATGAATATTTTGGGGTGCTAGTGGAAGAAGGTTGTTGAGGTTCTACATGGAGTTCGGTATGACCCTCCTGAACCCATGGATTCCATATTAGCATGGCAGTTGCTGGATTCCGACCAATATGAGTTGCAATATCATGGAACAATACACCGCTCATCAAATAAGACAAGATTCTTCCAATTTTGAATACCTGCACGTTTCATCTTCTTGCACGAGACATAATACGATCTTCTCACAAACAACTCGCGAATTTCGAGTGTGAAACTCGTTGAGTAACTTTTCGTTAACACAGAGTTTAAGATGCTGTTTCTCCCTCCAGCGTCGTTCAATTGAGCTTAAATGTTAATGAATTACATATCCTTGCATCTTTTTTCATAAAAAATTTGACATTTTTAATGTTCCTTTTTTAACGGATTTGCAATTTTAATTTCCAGCAATGTATATATATATATACAGAATGTAGCCTATGCTGGAGTATTATTCTTCTGAGAGCAGTTAAGGATGCCTTACTATATCTCGTAATTTGTGCGCGAAACTTGTGACGGATCTATCTGCGATCCTTCAACTAATTATCTTAGAGAGTTGGGGAGGAAATAAGTCAGAAACCAGGTGCGACTGTTATTGAAGGTATCATATTTGAATTATTGCGATTAAGAGATTCATTAGGAGGAAGCTTTAAAGTGACGATAGTTCATTGAGATTAAATTGGATGACAGATCAGACCCTTTTAAAGTAAGGATCAAGTTTTTAGTCGCCCAACCGGTATAGTGGTTAGCGAAGCTGACTGCGGTGTCGTAGGGACTGGGTTCGAATCCCGGAGAAGTCTTGAATGTTTGTAAATGTATAGTGCCTTTGCGGCATGGGGGTACTTCAAATAGCCGTCGAGCCGCAAGTCCTCTCGTGAGGTTGGTGGAAGGGAAGAGAGGTGGGAAGGCCCCTGACCACCCCCAGGGTGTTCTCCCTCAAAATTGGGGTGAAATGAACTAAATCATTCTGTCACCTGTATGGTGCTCAAAGCTACGACTAAGACAGGCGTTACTTAGCCCTTTGCCATGATGAATTTTGTGGGCCTTGATCTGGCCTTTGCCGATCAGGTGGCATTTGTAACAACAACAGGATCAAGTTTGATAGTCTCCCAAATCGTTCGTGTATTACCGTTGTTGCTCCACTTTCAGGTTAGCATCGAGACATTTTCTTACTATTATTAGTTGAAATTGTGTATTTTCATTGTTTGTGTGTGTAAATAAATAGATTGTTTGGATCATGGCGAGTGTTTCTTCTCCCCCCCCCTTTCCCACATATCTAGGTGCCCAAGAGAGAAATGACAACCTCTCACAACTTCGGTTATACGCATACGACACTTTTTTATGAAATTATGATGCATGAAAGAAGTAACTACCACACACGCAAAAGTTTCCCAACTTCTCGTTTATGGGCATAAAAGCATGATTCGATTTCGTCCCTTCCATTAGAATTAATGCAGATACGAGAATCTTTTCTGATATTTTATTGCATAAAAGTTACAACATACTTCGGAATAATTTTGCAAGCGTTCAAAGTTAGTGTGATTGTGATTCATTCCTTTTATCCTTCACAAATCAGATTAAAAGACTGATTCTTCGAATTCGTTTCTCCAGACAATGGAAGAAAAGAACAACCGGGATTTCATTTGCTGCTTTTTTGTTCTCTCTCTCTCCCTTTTTATTCTTGGCTGAATTCTCATTCTGAGCACTGAATTTCGACGTTGCATATAATTTTGGCTAGCTCGTTTGTGCTTTTCTAAAAGAGCTTAGTCGGAAAAAATGTTTTTATTTTCCTGAAAAGGTGTTAGTTAAATGATGTTTGAAGAATGAACTATTATACTTTTCTTATGTAAAAATATATATATATAAATATTAAATCTACTCTGAAGAATTCATAAAAAACTTAAAAAAAAAAACCGTAAACTAAAACAGTTTGTTCTTTGATAAAAGTGAAAATATCTACATTTGTAAGTTTGAGCTTATAGTAGTCCTACTATTTAAATCAGCCTGACTAACTTGATAAATTCTATTGTTTTGTAAATTTTGCAAATTATATTTCTCTACTCAATTAAATTCATGCAACACGGAATATTTCTCCTTTCTTTAAGGTATCCGATTACGTTCGGAACCATGATTTTATAAAAGCGCATAAATGTATAATTTTCATGATATTTAGTGTCACTTAGATTAGAATACATGTATAAAATTGCTTTAAGGACATTTTGACCAAAAAAATTATTTAAATACAATATTTTGGCAAACAATTAACTTAGAATAACCTTCTTTCCAAATGTTCTCCTTTTGTAAGTCACGGTTCCGAACGCGTAATCGGATACTTTAAACTATTGAAGAAAGCCCCATAAAATGAACTTCACGTAGATATTAGTATTTATAAATTTTACTACATTATTTTTTAACATTATTTAGCTTAAATTGCTATTTATGGTATTTCTTGAAGTGAAATCATTTTAAAACCCTTTGAATATTCAGTGACGACATTTCAATTGACGCATTATTCAAAATACTAAGCTTTTAATATGTGATTTCTTCTCTTATTTTTTACTTTTAGAATACAGAAATATATAACTTAAGGTATCCGACTACGTTTGGAACCATGATTTTAAAAAAGCGCATAAATGTATAATTTTCATGATATTTAGTGTCACATACAATACATGTATAAAATTGTTCTAAGGATATTATGACAAAAAAAATTATTTAAATACAATATTTTGGCAAAAAATTAACTTAGAATAACCTTTTTTCAAAATGTTCTCCTTTTACAAAAAAAGCTTCTCAAATAATAATATTTTGTGTGTGTGTGCTTATATAAAGTAAAGACTTCTCCAGAGAGTCTGAACTATTTTTTTTGAAACATTCACATTATTTTTAGAATTACAACCAATTAAAATAATTATCGGCGTTTTTTTCTTAAAATTTTTCCCTTCTGTTTTCGTAAAACATGGATAAACCGACTTCTAAGTTATATATTTCAACAATTCTAGTTGAGCTTCTGTACAGAGGTATGAGCTATATACAAGCAAAATGTTATTACAATAGAAGCATTTTTCACAAAAGGAGAACATTTTGAAAATGGGTCATTCTATGTTCATTTTTTGTCAAAATATTGTACTTAAATAATTTTTTATTGTAATACTATTCTTAAAACAATTTTATATACATTTTCTAATCAAAGTGACCCTAAATATCATAAATATTATCCATTTATACGCGTTTGCAAAATCACGGTTCCGAACGCAGTCGGATACCTTAAATATTTTTTTTTCAGCTAAATTTTTTAAACTCAGTTCAATGTAACAGAAGTTAGAGATATTTTACTTTCTCTTATAACTATTTACTATTCTTTTCTTCAACAAGGATTGTATGAAAATATTTTGTCAGGTATAACACTTGAATTCTGTTCTTCATTCACTTTGCCATTTTCCTTATCGAAAGGCAGAAAATAAACGTTTTCAGCACTTTAAGTCACCGGAAGTTCTTTAATATCGAATTTTTGTTACACACATCAGACAACTTGATATAATTAACAAAGATTAAAATGTTAAATATTGTACCAGCAATTTTCTCTCCGAAAATAAACTGAAATGGTTCAAGACATGGAAAAAGTAAATTCGAATCAGTACTAGAAATGTATTTCTTTTGCAGTATAATAGAACGTGTGTAACTAAAACGAGATAAAAACATCGTCAGTAAATACTCTGCAGACATCTAATGTATATTTACAAGTATTCCGTTCTGATTGTCGGTCTCTTGACGGTCATCAAACGTAATAATAAATACTTTTATGAATTTTTAACATAATTACCAGAAAAATAACCCATATACAGCAGGAAAATAGCTTATAGTAAATCTATAAGGCATATTGAATTTTATATGAGCTCAGGTGCAAGCGTGCGAGTAAACAAATGGGAACTTGTACGAAAGTAATTATATTTTGTTCACATCATTTTAATGTTTTAAACACTCACAATATAAACTATCTAAAATTTAATTTACTTCCGAATTTTTAAAAAACCACTACATTATAAATTTGAAAGAAAAAATAAAAAAAAAAACTTAAATCAATATTTACATAAATATTATAATTCTGCACACAGCAAAGTTGAGAAAATTTAACAAAGATAATTTATATTTTAAAATAAGTGAGATTCATATATCCTATATACTATTGGGAATCAACTATTTATTAATATGTTTAAATTAATCCAACAAATTGGATGCAGCTGTTACTAATTGCTTCAGTAGCACAATGCGTGATATAGCCCACCCCTTGGTGACCGTATCTTTGATTGTTAGCGTGAGCTAGAGGTGTGGAGTTTTCTAAATAAACAGACATTTTAAATTCTTAATATGACTTTATTAAGAATAGAACTTAAACGTCTAACAATTTAGATAAATTTAAATAAGTGAGAATCTAGAATGAACGAACACACAAAAATAGTTAAACCGAATCGCGTAACTTAGACCACTTTCTCTACGTTATAATTATTTTCCACCTACTCTTACTTCTAATAATATTGCAAGTCCTAATATCAAATAATCAGTCCTACCTTAATCCAAACTAAGATTCGATCACTATTTGTAAACGTCTGGGTGTGTGTGCAATGGTATGCACCTTGTAGTAATGGCTGGGTTTCCCGGTAACTTTACGATAGGCTGTCAATTCCCTCTAGTCTTTTTCACACATAATATTCCCCAAATTGCCCTCCTGCTTACTGAAACTTCTGTTCTTTTAAAAGCTATCTTATTTGTTTTTCTTGTTCGCATTTCGCTTCTTGGGTTTTGGTTGGAAAAGAGTTGTCATTAATCTTGGCCATCAAAGAACCCAAAGAAAGAAAGTTAAAGAAAAGAAGCGTGAGTGAATCAAATATGTAGTTAATTATTTTTTATTTAACTTTTTAATAATAATAATGAATATGTTAATACTGTTTTACCACTTATTTAAATCATTTATATAAAGTCAGAACCTCACATTAATAGAAATTCATGGGTATTTGAACTTTTTTTTTAGAAAACTTAGGCCTGTATTGATTAGATAAAATTATTTAGTTAATCAAATAAAAAAATATATATAATGTCCTCTAAAAGCTTCGTTATCCAGTTATGCCAAGCATTTTATATTTCTGATTTTCAAAGCTCAAGAAACAAATAAAGAAGAGAAAGAGTCATAGTATTAGATTTTTAATTTAAAGTGAGAATTGGCTTAAGACTTCTGCCTATACAAGAAACGTGAACTGAAAGTGTGAACATTAAAAACGAATAAAATTAAAACTTCTTAACTTTAATTCCGGTAAACATCAATTTCTAGACTCTTACTTTATCTCTAGAAACAAACATGATACTGTTTTTCACGAGAATTTCGATAGAATTTTGTAAATTCTGTCAACATTATTAATTGTTCTAACTTTGATCTGTGTTGCTTAATTTGTATCATAAAAATACACTTTTAATATACACTGGTGTCGAAAACTAAGGTTACAAACAAAAAAGGCAATATCTTTGCACATAATCTTTTTATTTGTGTCACATTTTTGTACATACGGTCCTCATCCTCTGCGAATAATTATGCACACACACACAAATAAATGCTTCTTGAAATATTCAAATTAGATTTTAAAAAATTCAAAGCACGCTTTGTAATAATTTTAAAAAACTGAATGTCTATTAAGGAATGTAGCCACCCCTGGCTGCTATGTAGGTTTGATAACGAACTCTCATACTACAAATTAGGTGGTAAATTTTATCTTGTCTAAGCAATCCCCACTCTTCTATGTGCAGATTTTAATGATTGGCGCGTGTTTGGAGAATATTGACGTCGAGCAATGGCTTTTCCTAAAGCAGCTTAATCATGCTCGATACGATTTAACTCAGAAAAGTTTGTTGGCCCTTCCATCCGGAAAATAACTTTTTCCTCTGACAAGTCTTTGACAAGATTGACTCTGTGCGGCCTCGCATTATCTTACATAAAAATAAAATCTTGACCAATTGCTTTTCAGAACAGTCTCAAATGAAGTTCAAGAACTTCATCTTTATATACTGTGCAGTTTCAGAACAAACATCAAAATTGTGTAGCAGTGTAAGACAGTTTAACGTAATGCCTCCCCAAATAAGAATTCTGAACCCACCAAATCAATTGGGTTCTCTTATGTTAGGAGGATGATATTGAGTCCCAGGCTCTCTCGAAATGAAAATTCTACAGAAACCACTATCGGTACTAAACCTGGACAAAAGTACACGGCCCCACTGTTGATTTTCCCAAGACACATGTTCTTGGCTCTGTAAAAGGCGAGCTCTTTTCTTGTGATGATTTAAGAGAGACGCACTGACCGTCGGGCATAAAGGGCCTTCTCAGCTAAGCGTCTGTAAACAGTGTCTAGAAATTCTTTCCAGTAGCAGCAGCATAGTCTTGAGAAGCTCATTATCTGTCATGTCTCTACGGCGACGGGCTTTCATTTACTGTCAAATATGGATCTTCCGTAGGTGTTGCAGTTTTTGGTCTACCTTGTCCAGGTCTTCTAACAAGGGAAACGTTGTTTGAAATAGTTTCCACTGTCTGGATATCGCCATTCGAGAGAAATATTTTGGTTTAGGGCTACTTTTCTACTTGAGACATTCCACCTTCAATCCATCTAATGGTTCTCCATTTCAAATCATCATCTAAGTGATTGTAAGAACTTATTTTAACAAATTTAATACAAATTTGTGATTATCACAGTGCGATACACAAACCTAAACACACAATTCATAGCTCTACTGTGAAAACGGTTTTAACTTTTTTCATTCAAAACGGCTGTAAACAATCTTTTTATCAGTGAAAACATACAAAATTAGGATACGATGTTTGCTTTTGCTCATTTTTATCAAAAAAAAGTTGTAGATTTCTAGAAATAGTAGGAAATTAATGTTTGTAACTTTATACATTTAGACACCAGTGTACAAGCTAACATTAAACATATTTCTTCTTACTTCTCTGCATCAGGAAACAAAAATTTAAGAGATAAGAAGTATAAAAATGAAGTACAATTCTCGCCAAAAAGTACTCAAGCCATCACTATTTTTAGACAGTCTCTTTTGAGTTCTACAGAACAATTTAAATTAACTAGTAAAAACGGTGGCAGTAGAAAAATTCAGGCCAAAGATGAAAACTTTATTTTTTTCCGATTAATTACAATGTGTTTCCCAAAGTATATTTCAAATATAAAAAAAGAAATTAAGTAACTATAGAGAATGGCTCTGTCCGAAATAATAACTCTAAAATCAGAAAAGAATGTTTTTACAATACACAGGGGAGAAACACAACAGAATAATGGCAGCTTTCTGTAGGGAAAAAAGTGAAGACAAAAACACGGAAGAATGATATTACTTTTTAAAAGCTGACACAACAGAACCGATAAACGGATGGAAGTCAAAGAGTTTGAAATCTAAAGATTCTAAATTCTAAGACTAACACATATGAAAACTTTTCCTTTTTTTTATATTTTGGAAACCTTCGATTTTTATCGCTTATGAATTTTGAAGTCATAGATTCTTTTACGTGACCTGTCAAGATGTAAAAAAGAAATGGAATTAAAGTTCTGAAAATAAAAAAGTTTTCTTTAAAAATAAAATTAAAAGATAAAAAAACACTTCGAATAATATTTGTAAAGAGAATCTCTGTAACCAGATGTGACCCATACCTGAAGCATATTGAAAGATTACTTTTTAATAAAAAAATTATTTTAGAATCATTTTTGGCATCAGCTTGCATTTTAGTATTGAAAAAAAAAAAAGAAGTGAAATAAAAAACTATTTTAGTGCGTTTCCTCAACTGATGACATCTTGATGAATTTGAGATGCTAAAACTGAAAATATTTTCTAAGCTTATCTAAATGTCAAATTTCATTTTTATTTCAAAACGAATAAAACATTTCATTTTAGTTTTGTTTCAAAATGCTGTTATATTCTATTTAAACTTTCCACAGAAACCTTAACCTTTTCCAGAAAGGTTTCGTTCAGTTTATTTTTATTAATTAATGATCAACATGCTATTTTATCAAACAATTATAATATTACGATACATATAAATTGTTTGTCATTAAATTTCAAAAAGTTTATAAGAATGCTTTTTTTTTCATAAAAAGTTTTTCAAATTTATAATTTTCTTAAATAAATTTGACTCGCTTCTTTATTAATTTTCTCTGCAATAAAACAAATTGCCATCATATTTGTTTCCGATATAAACATTTGATCGTGTGCTGAATTCAAATAACATTAAAGATAAATAAAAGTTTGTTTAAACTGCTGTTAATTATTATGATAATATATTTAAAAGAAAAACAAATAATATAAAAAAAACTTAAGTCAATTCCTACTTAGATCAACACAGAAAAATTTTATTTTAGCTACTTTTTATTAAATAGTTGCAATTATATAAATATGTATATACATAGGACAAAATCACAACATTAAGTGGTAATTAATTTTAATTAATTATAATAAAATTATCGTATTTTTACCCAAAATATAATAGTGTATAGAAAATTTCAGCTCAAATGAGCGCTTTAAAATGTGAGAATAAACCTTTTCAAGTTTTGACAATAATCGTCAAAATGGTCGCTAAATTGCCAAAAATAATGCCAGTGTGGCTGTATTTGTAATTCTTTAAATAATTAGTTTTAATCGATTAATTTTTATTAATTATAATTAAATTACTGTATCGTTATCCAAAATAATCATGTCTGTAAAATTTCAGCTCAATGGAGCACTTTAACATGTATTTCATTAACGATTGAAAATTCCACGAAAATAAATAAATAAATAGAGAGTGTGAGCTAATAGTAGGAATTGAAAAAATAAGAGACTATTCATAGTTTACATGCACTGTGAATATAACCGTTTAAATATATCTATTACAAATTCTGTCAGTTGAATACAAAAAACAAATACACGCATTCACATTTTTAAAATATGATGATGAATTATTCTCTTTTTATTTATACATACAGATATAAAACAAAATCATAGCTGAGAATCTGCGAAATTATAAAATTATTTATTAATATGAATTTACCTTTTTTCTATCTTGTTTCCTATTTAGGGGAGTGAGTATTTTCTTACCGCCGCACTCTAAAGCAACACGCGATGGCCTCTGGTAACAAACATCGTAATTTCTATTCAGGGTCAAGTGATGAGGACGATACCTCAGCAAAAGCACACTGTCCTCTCCCAATGTCCATACCACATTAATGGTAGCACTTTGAGACCCTACAGATTTAACGTGCATCAGCCTTTCTACACGGTCTGTCTTCAGTGACACCATGACTTGATAAACTCTCCCCACACGAGTTTGTGAACTTGACCACAAGACGACCATAGATTCCTCCTACTAGGGATTGTTAAATGGAAGTCAAGTATTAAGTTCAAGGAAATTGGTCACATCGCTCGTGCAACGTAGCTTCAGACTCAGACTGTATGCATGGAAGGCGAAAGCGCGCGATTATAGACTTAGTTCTTTAAAAATACCCCACAAAAACTCAATACCGTTGAGTTCAATGACTAAAAGTACTCCAAGTTTATTTCAATTCATCATCATGTCCATCTAATTCTATTTAACACTTTCGCGGCGGTGGCTAGGTCTAGTCACTTAACAAAAATTTTTTCTCCAAGCGGGGGGTGGATATTTAGTCTATCCACATGTGTTAATTGAAGCTAAAACGCATAAAAACCAGTACAGATGCCAGCACGATACCTTTTTTTTTTGTATTTCATGTCCTCTGATGGGTAGTTTAAAATATTTTTTCTCGATGTAAATCTACAAAATGTATTTTGATTACTATAAATAAAAATTCTGATCTGTGAAAAAAATTTCGACATGTCTTAAGTTTACAAGTTTCTTTCATCTGAATGTTTCCATCTGAAAATAATGTTTATAGACGATGAGAACATTATATTTATCAATTACTTTACCACAGAAAAGTGTGTTTTAGCTTTATGCCCACGAAAGAGTTAAACATAAAGAATTTCGTGATTTTGCGTGTTTCCATCTTGAAAATACAGTACGTTCTCAAAGAAAGAGAATCTGAAACACAGTGAAGAGCTAACTCATTTGCGAAAACGTTATTGTATTGTTTTGCTCCGATCTTTTCCCTCAAGACTAAAAGTATCCACAAGCCGTTCCAAAATCCACCCCTACCACCATGTCTTACGCGATAGGAACTATACGGTCAACAAGAAACGCCTCTGGCGGTGTTTGCCACACACACACAAACGAACACATCTCCGGTGGCTTGGAATAACGTAAATGACGATTTGTTTCCGACCGCATGACTTGTTCCCGCTACTCTTGTGTCTGATTTTACCCGTCTCTTATTTTGTCCTATGCCCTATCATAACTATTCAAAAACATACAAAATACATGCATACTGTCATATGGCTCTTTAAATTTCCTGTTTGTAAGAAATTAGAATTTTTGACTAAAGATGTATCAAAAATATTTAACATTGTTATGCGGTTTTTAGTACATGGGTAAACTTAAAGTATTATATAACTATATGATATTTGGATTTTTCAATGAAATCAATGAGTGAAAGATTACTTGCTTAAGGTATCTGACTACGTTCAGAATCGGGATTTTAAAAAAGCGCATAAATGGATACTTTTCATGATATTTAGAGTCACTCAGATTAGAATACATGTATAAAATTGCTTTAAGGACATTTTGACAAAAAATGATTTAAATACAATATTTTGGCAAAAAATTTTCGAATAATCTTTTTTTAAAATGTTCCCCTTTTGGGGAAATGCTTCTATTATTTTAATGTTTAGCCTGTATATAGCTCAGACATCTTTACAGAGGCTTAACTAAAATTTTTGAAACATTCACATTATTTTCAGAGTTACCACCAATTGAAATAATTATTGGCGTTTTTTCTTAAAATTGTTCCCCTCTGTTGTCGTAAAATATGGATAAACCCATTTCTAAGTTATATATTTCAAAAATTCTATTTGAGCCTCTGTACAGAGGTCTGAGCTATATACAGGCAAAATATTATTAGAATAGAGGCATTTTTCACACAAGGAGAACATTTGGAAAAAGAATTATTCTAAGTTAATTTTTTGCCGAAATATTGTATTTAAATAAATTTTTTTGTCAAATGTCCTTAAAACAATTGTATACATGTATTCTAATCTAACTGACACTAAATATTTTTAAAATTATCCATTTATTCATTTTGCAAAATCACGGTTCCAAACGTAGTCGGATTCCTTAATATGTATCTGATTCGGTTTAGTTTGTGTACAAAAAATGAATTATTTTTTTAGCATACATTTTAATATGTCTTGTACTTATACCTATATGTACAAAATTTCTTTTTCGTAGAATTTTTATGTTATACACATAAGAAGTATATTCGAAATAATTTCTGATTTCATGTACCTCTCAAAGTAATAAAAATAACGTAATTCAAATCAAGTATTAATTCAGATGTGTATTTTTAATTTTTAAAGTAGGGAGAATTCTGAAAATTATAAGGAATTATGAAAAAAGCGAGAACGATGCCCCTTTAATTTTTATCTATATCTAATTCACTGATGCAAAAAAGCAAAGAAATATTATAATTGCACATTCTACAGAAGCTCTTGCAACAAGTTGTGTTCACACAACAAGTTCTTTTCTCTCCTTCTCAGAATGTGGACACATTAGCCTTGTAAGCAGGAGCATGAACATGGTCGAGTCGGGGTTCGTGTCCTGATCCACCACGTAGAGGGATTGATGCACGTTAAAACTGCCGTGGCTTGCTTCAGCGTGGTGAGTAGAGGGGGGAGTTAGATATCATCATTTCTACTTGACCGCTGATCGAAATTACGAGGTCCCGTTGCCAGTAAGCCCTAGATTTGCTTTGAGTTGATCGAAGTACGACGTTAATACACACTCAAGTGATTTTGCTCTTACTTGTTATATTCAAGGCACACACATCAATATATATTTTTTTCAAGAACATACAGGGAATATTCAAATGATATACAGTCGAACCTCTGTATAATGAACCTCTATATTGCGAATTTTTCTATATAGCGTACTTTTTCCTGAGGACTTTGAACATTTCACAATTTTCTTCGTAAAAAAACCTCTCTATAGCGAAGTGCATTTTCTTTATAGCGAGCCTTTTTGCCCTCCCTTTTTTTTTAAAGTATTTCTGAAAAAATTTCAAGTTATTCTCTTTTTAACACATTTTATGGTGGTCATAAATCAAGAATTGTTTTTATTAGATCCCAAATCGCCGAGAGTAATAGAGTTCTGGACATTTCATCCAAGAAGAGCAACCTTTAACCCCCATTGCCCTTTTCACTGGAAATATCTTTAATATCCTCTTTCACCCTCTGTAGAGTTATCCCGTGTCCCCGTGTTCTAATTTAAAATAATGTATGTTTAATATTACTTGTATGCTTTTTAAATTACAAAATGTCCTTAAAATTCATTAATTTTAATATAAAATTATTTTCTTAATATTGAAAATACAGTGAATTCTTCGACATTCTTTTTTCTTTCTTTCTTTCTTTCTTTTTTGATAGGTAAGATATATAAAATAAACATATATTAATTTTCAAACAGGTGTGAATAATTTCTTTTTTAATGTATAGTATTTGTGAATTTAAAATTTGTTTTATGTGGCTTTTATATAAAGAATATTAAAAGATGAACCTCTATATAGCGAATTTTCCATATAACGAATTTTACCCCGGGATTTAGTGACTGCATGTAATCTGCATGTAGGCTCTTAATCGAAGTAAAAATAAAAATAAAAAAAAATTAAAAATATACTTCTTTTCACTGAATTCATTAACAAGACAACATACATATTCTTCATATATGATCTAGAAAAAAATGGCATTGTTTCCATTTTACATTTAAAATCAGATTGGAATAGCACACACACATACAAAGTTCAATCAAATATCTTTAAATGTCAAATGGTTTCATTAATAAGTTAATATGCATTACATAATGATGATATCAAGCATATTGCGATAATTTGTGAGGCTCATCTGACGCTAAGAGGCAGAGAGAAAAAAGAACGTCAATTGAAATCTAAGTGTTTTACCACTTAAACCCAGATTCGAGAAGTACCTCTGATTTTATGAGTCTACTTGAAAGTTAATGCTGACCTATAGGGCTATTAAATATAATGATCTGGGATCAGAAATGTTTAGTGGTTAGGACATGTGTTTCGGAAAGATAATTGTGGGTGATTAAATTAATATTTGAATATGTAATGAAAAATAAAAGTTAAGTGCTAAAAAGAGAATTTAATTTTAAATCTAATTTAATTATCCTTACATATATATATATGTAATATATATATATATATATATATATATATATATGTAATATAATATATATATATATATATATATATATATAATAATATATATATATATATATATAATAATATATATATATATATATATATATATATATATATATATGTAAATAAATATATATAGGGAGAGAGTGAACTAAACTAGTAGGAATCGAATTAACAATGATATAAATAAGGATTTTTCACCTTTTTTTTAGTTTACGCTTTCATCTTCTCTTTCTTTCTTAATTTCTTAAGTATATATGATATACTCGCTTTTCCTGAACTGCATTCTCTAACATATAAGGGATCGAAAAATTGGAGTAGGTAAGACCGATTTTGCTACTATTTCAGGTATTGATCTTATCTGTAAATTCCTCCAGACATAATCCAATGAGCCATGCGTGATTTATGTTGGGAAAGGAAAGAAAGATATTGAAGGATGAAACTGCGTGTAGAATACGCTTCTACACTGTAGAACTTTATTTTGGTGGGTAAGTATCAAATATCAAAAGACGTCATTAGGAGTTTTAGCACCCATTAATGTTTCTATAGTATTGAATAATGAGGAGAAAAGAAATTTTCTTACGAAAGAATTCAAATTTCAAGTGTGATAAAATACATATTTATAGGTATTAAATAATAATCATTTTTTAGCAAAAAAAAACAACAACAAAAAAACTAGTCACTAAATAATTAAAAAATCATTTTAATGTAAAGAAAATAATTGATTTTTTCATAATGATTTTAAACAGAAAGTAAAAATAGCTAAATTACAAATTTAGTGCAAGAAACTTGTAGTTGTTAATTTTGCTTTTAAAAGGTGACTGATTACATTTGAAACCGTGATTTTGAAATGAATATAAATGGATAAATTTTGGGATATTTAGTGTAAATTAAAGCACAATATGCAAATAAAATTGCTTCAAGGATATTATTTCAGTAACAAATTATTTCAATGCCTCTTTTATGAAAATTTCTCCTACAATAATAATATTTTACTTATATATAGCTAGGATTTCTATACTGCAGTTGAACAAAGATTTTTGAACTTTATAATTTATATAAGTGAATTTAATTCATATGTGTGTAATTGCATCAAAGTAGATGAATTTCAACAAAATACCCGTGATTTCAATTGATCTTAGCTCTGAAAGTAATGATTTTTTTTTCAAAACTCCTAGTTTAACCCCGGTATAGAAGTACTAACTATATTTTCATAAAAATTTTTTTTATTATAAAAGCATTTTTCATAAAAAGAGAATGTTTTGAGAATACGTTATTCGTTCTTCATTCTTTGCCAAAAGTTGCATCTGAATCACTTTTTTCTTGTAAAAATATACATAAAACAATTTTATTTGTATATTTTAATTCAACTGAAAAAAAAACGTAAAAAAAATTCATCTATTTCAAACAAGTCAACAAATTTATTCATCCATCACTTTTTTTTTCAAAATCACGGTTCCGAACATAGTAAATCACCTTGAAGGTCTACAAACTACTGGATGGATAATGACATAAACATACTTAACAAAGACAAAAAAGAAATTCTGGCTTTTATTTATGATTTTTCAGAAATGTTCTGCCTCGTTACGTATTTTAATTTGATGCTTTGCGCTATGTCTTCTCCAAAACACATTTTTCTTCATAAATGAAATCATAATTCACCACAATTTTATACCCTCCCATGTACTAAAATATTTGCTATGTTGCTCCCCATGAAATCCAAACTACGAAAAAAGTCAGTAAAGCTTCAGTATAGATGCAAAATTATCCATGCACAGACACAACAGTCAGAACTTAAATCATGAACATTTTTTATTGCAAAATATTTTCGAGATCTTAGAATTATTAGTTGAATAAAATGCATATTTTAAGTTTCCAACAATTTCAGAATGAATTCCATTTTGATATTTAAACAAAAAAAAGTATTCTAATCTCTTTAGTTTATATAATATTAGTTTGATAGCTATAATACTTATTTCAATTGATCCTGATTTTCTTTAATTTCTTAATATGTTCTCTCTCTTTCATATATATTATTTATCTTTCAATTTTATTCTTAAATTCTCTCCATTTACTACTCAATGATTGGTCGAGCTTCTCACCGAAACTTAAATGCAAAAATAACTGACCCCTCTCTGATCAGCCATTCCCAGAAACGTCACTTCATACCAACTGATTATAACATTTTACTTTTAAATATTTTCTCTCTTTAGCTCGAACTCAGTTGCTGTAACTGGATTGGCTAGGCATCGCTCTTCATGTGCCCATCAGTCTTATAGTTAAGATTTTTTTCATCAATTTCTATCTTTATTTTATTTTATATTTGCAAATTTATTCATATCAAAGTTATTATTTTCTTTTTATTAATTTTCATTAATTAATTTAATTTTTTATTAATTTTATACTTTAAATTTTAAATATTATTTATTAAAAAGAGGAATTTAAAAGCGTTTCAATGTCATACAAAATGTCGTGAAAGGAGATGAAGGTTTGGAAGGACTATAAGTGGTCCTACCCCACCAAACTACAACTACAACTACAATATTAATTTTCTTCTTCTGTGATTCTGTGTTTCGCAGTGAATTCATTGCTATTGATACAGGCCTTAAAGAGGCACTCTCAATTCCTGGTTCGAGCAGCATCTGGATATTATCTGACAGCCGTAGTGCCATTCAACATCTTTCTAACTGGCATAAGATGGGAGATAACACAGGAGTTGCTATTTTGGAGAAACTAAAACATATTTCTTCTTCTAGCGAGACCCATCTACAATGGGTTCCTTCGCACGTTAACATCGTGGGCAATGAGATTGCTGACTCACTGGCAAAAGATAGGAGCAGCTCAATACACTATGAGCCCGGCCCCTGTCACCTATTCAGAACTGCACTGCGCCTACATCAACAACAAACAATCAACGGTTCCTCCTGCTCATCTCTGGCTTGAGGCTAAATGACCTGGTGGTTCTCTTTTCCTTCAATGCAGCAGGCAGGAACAAACTATTCTGACTCATTTCCGGAGTGGCCACCTCTGAACTTTGACTTTTAGGGATGGAAAACAAAGTTTTTCCAACTTGTGTAAGGCTTTATGCTCTCCAGGCATCTCCAGAACACATTCTTGACTGTCTGGGGCTTTCAAAACAAGATCTTTATGAAGACTCTCTAATGGTGTTGGACTTTTTGAGAGTGAATGAGATCATGGACTTGGTCAAGTTTGGCTAGACATGAAGATGAGTAACAACAACAACAACACAATATTCATTTGATAACTATAAAAAATTATTAGAAATTTGATTCTTTATTTGATCTTAATTTGTCTTATTCTGAAGCAAGACGAAGGATGCTAGTGACAGATCTCGTAATTTTGAACCTCGGTAAAAGGATTAGGACTGCACCTGATTCTGCAATTCTCCTCTCTGAACTTCCATACACCTGGTCAATAGGAAGGACGCTAAACCTCGACAGATTTAATTTGCATCAGCTCCTCTACACGACATATCTTCTCTGACACCAGGTTTTGAACTCGCAACTGGACAATGGCATAGTAAGAAAGGACATATACCTCTATGAATATTTCTCATTGCGTGCATGACTTATAAAACTTTCTCTGAATTTCCTTTGGATGAACTAGCTTTGAAATATATTATAATTGTTTTTTCTTAAGATTCTAAATAATTCATAAAGTTAAAATTCATTAACCAATTGCTATATGCATAATCAAAATTCACTTTGAGAACTAAAGGTGTCAGAAAAGTGATTGTTCATACAGAAGGCCATGGTTCTAATCCTTATTTTTTTTTTTGTTGAAAGTATAATACACATTTTAATTTCATGTTCTTATATTTATCTGTTACAGTATAGCTAGGAGGATCCGGTCCTTTATAAGTCTATGTCTACTTAAGTAAATGTTTAGTAGATGAACAGCGTACCATAAGTATTTTTAAATTCCAGTTACAACAAGGAAAACTAAACGAGTATCTTAATTTTCCCAGCAATGTTTTCTTATCTGCATTATTTTAACGAAGTCGCGGTCGCTTCTATTAATGTTACATGATATATATATTCAAGTTACTCTTAGATTTAATAAAGGTGTCAAATAGAATGCAGTATACATAAATATACAATAGCGTATTATGCCCTTTCCTGCAAAGTCAGGTTTTGAGCCCCAAGCTCAAGTACGTACTAGGCGTCAGTCTGACTTTGTGCCTCTTAGAATTCTGCTCCCCTCCCGCGATGCGGGGCTGTGCGTTTTGCCTCTGTAAATACACATATATTATAGCTATATATAATACATTATAAATGCATAGATATTTATATATATTGCATTCATATATTTGCACACACAAATTATATGCATTATGTTTCGTAGGAATCGCTTTTTTTTAAAACGAAAAGGGAAAGCAGCTAGTTTTTAAAACTGGTTCAACCTCTTTTTTAAGTAAATTTAAAAGCTGTCCTTAATCAGCATTTTTTGTAATGCTGTAGCCCCCATATTTTTAAGTTTCAAAGATATCCACGGTCATTTAATCTTTAATATTTAAGTCACTTCAGTCTCCCAAATAAAGTTTATTAAACTCCACACCCATATATGTATAATAAGGGTACACATAAATAAATATCCTAACTTAGCTGGTCTATTATAAGAAAACAAAGAAGTAAATCCTTGTATAAAAATAGTTATTTGAATTGTAAATTCAACACATGTATAAGTGCTTAATGAAAGCCCCTCTTTGTGGCGGTATAATAAACGCGACCTTTTTTTCAGCCTATCTGGTGTGACTAAAAGACAACCGATACGCTTGTTTTTAATTGATTAACATTAATTGGTAGAGGTGAATGCATGATGTTTGATGTAACACTAGGACCTGAACGAACATCTGATATTTGATGTAGTACAAAAACAAAAAAAAACAAAACAAGTAATATAAAAAAAAAATTTCAAGTCAATTCCTACTTAGATCAACAAAGAAAAACTTTATTTTAGCTACTTTTCATTAAATAGTTACAGTTAATATATATATAAATATACATAGGACAGAATCACAACATTAAGTGATAGTTAATTTTTATTCATTATCTTTAAAGTATCGTATTGTCATTCAAAACAATCATGTATATAAAATTTCAGTTCAGCTAAATGCTTTAAAACATGAGAAATTTTTTTTTTAAAGTTTTGACACAAGTGGCTAAAAGTTTCGCTTAGCCACCAAAAAGGATGCCAACGTGGCTGAATTTGTAATTCTTTGAATATAATTAGTTTTAATCAATTAATTTTATTAATTATAACTAAATTATTGAATTGTCATCCAAAATAATCCTGTATATAAAATTTCAGCTCAATGGAGTTCTTTAAAATATATTTTATGAACGATTGAAAGTTCCACCAAGATAAAGAAATAAATAAATGTATAGAGAGTGCGAGCGAATAGTGTAGGAATTGAAAAATAGTCGAACGAAATGATATTGCGAAGAGATAAAGAACAAGGCCTTGGGGCAGTGTTTCTCAAACTGTGGGGCACGACCCCCTAGGGGGGCGTGGTAACCCTACGAGGGGCGCGAGCATACTGAAAAATCGAAAACAAAAGATTATTTTAAAAAATTATTGACTTAATGAAAGTAAACAAACAAATACATTCTGACACAATAAAAAATAAAATACTCATTTACACTATAATACACTTATGAATGTATCAGTACTGCACAATCTACTGTATAATTACTTTAACAATACTAAGTTAATGACAACTTTAATAATTACTAGTGACCCCATGGATTTGTCATATATTAAATTATATGCCAACATTAGCGCTTTTCTTGATAATTTGTACGGTTTATAATTAATCCATTAAATGCCGATTAAAATTTGCGTGATTCGTTCTCCAATGCTACCGTTTAGCACGTAAATAAGCGTATGTGGGGCATTGAGGGTGGGGAGAGTAGAAAAAGAATAAATAATCAAATCCTTTGAAATAAGTAAACCCTTCGCAAACACTATCAAGATTATTTTATTGCTTTCCAAAGCCTTCGGAATAATTTTATGGATAGCAGTTCACAGAAAAGTTCGTAATTCGGAAAGACGTATGTATACGTCTTGGGAAAATTGACACACTGGCTGAGCGAGACGTTTATATACGTCAGGGACTAAAGAGGTTAAAGTCGTATTGTCAGTTTAGCGTCAAAGTATAGCATTATAGAATTTTACATCATTATTGTATGGAGGGGGGCGCGATGCAAATTATGATTGAATATTGGGTCGCAAAATTGAAAGTTTGAGAATCACTGCCTTGGGGTGCTTGGCGACTAGTGAATGTGATAATAGCAAAATAGGAGCAAATTTGTGTTTATTAATTTACTGCTAATCAGGCAATTTAAATTCAAGCACATATAGATTTTCATTCTTATGAGACATATAAATAACAAAAACAATACGTTTATTTTATTTTTCTTTCTCTTAGCTTTATATATTTCATGTGCAAAAAAAAATAACAAAAGAAAGAGACAGGTTTTAAAAAATAGATAATTTTAAAATGAATATTCTTTTTTAAGTGTTCTATTAGTACAATAATAGCAGAAAAATATAAAATAAGGTTAACTAAATCATAAATGTATTCAAACATTTGTCTAGCTTTACAAAAACTAATCTCCACGCATTTCGTATCATATAGTTCGCAAAAAGAATTTTTCTCCAACAGAAAATCACTTACACCTTACTTTGTGATGGATTACACCATAAAATATTTAAACTAATACATCAAAAAGCTTTCAGTCAATGAGAAGGAAGCATCAATTTTAAAAATTTAAGAACATAAAATACCAAAATGGGTGGTATGTATTGTTTCAAGATCAAAATCTCTATTTTCATGCTCTGAAGAATATTATTCTGTCTTTTCGATTTTATTCTAAGGCAAAACATTACGTTTTCACACATGTACAAGAAAGCTTCGAGAATAAGATGCCAGGAATTCTAGATGAGAACTGTCAAACATTCATATTTCTCCAAGTCCCATACCAATATAAAGGCTGACTTCTTCTCTTTCTTTTTTTAAATGTGTGCATGAGTAAAAGAATTTACGACTTCTATTAAGAACAAAAACGTACAGCCTTTCAACGGTTTTTTCCCTGGATGATGTTAAAAACAAAAATAAAACATGAAAGCTTTATAACCGGAGACTAATGCTGAACGAAGTATAACAAATTCCTGCACTTTACGTGAGAGAAAGTGGATTTAAGCTCGCCTCTTAATTTACATTTATCTGGGTGGAAGAAAAATTAAGTTAGTAAAAGAAAAATTGGTTCTACCCAAAAACTATGTTGCAACAACTTAGTTGCTTTTAGGCTGTGAGACAAATAAAATATATCCAATAACTCCATTCTTTCTTAGCTTAGAGAAACTACAGACATAAGAGTATATATGTTTATACAATAGTAAATAAATTATAGTCTGTTTGATTAGTGTTAATGGATTCCCTTAGTGGAATGTTTAATTTAGATGTATGGATAAAATATATAGTTTGATCGATATACATTATCTTGAGATATTATTAATCACAAATGTATCTTAAAACTTCAAATTGAAATTATTTTATGTTTACTATGAAGTATTCCAAGATTTGAAAGAAATATACATTCATTGTACAAAGAAGTAAATACATACATCTTCTAAAGATTACCGATATTTATGTTGAGTAAATCCTGTTCAACATATTTTACTTTTTTAAAAAAAGAAACCGGAAAACTGGATTTTTTAAGTATACTGCTGGACTTTAAAATTCCATCGAGATAAAAGATGCATGATAAAACGACTCATGCAAGGTAGAAGATTAAAAAATATACAAATGAAAAGACTTGAAGTGCAATTGAATGACGCAGGAAAGAGAAATGACATTCCAAACTCCACATGAAACAAAAGCTATGCATGGATCATCTTAATCGGAAAATTTCATTTGAATGTTGGTTATCTGTGAGAATATCGGGGTATGCTTCGTATAAAATGGATAATTGTCTACCATCATGGATTGGAATTCGAAAGTGGCAGGAAAATGGCCTATCGAGATCGAGGTGTATAGTTCCATAATATTGCTACTCGCATTGGTCGGAATCCAATGGCTGTCAAGCGAATATAGAATTGATGGATTCAGGAGGATTATATTTGGATCTCCACGCAGGATCTCAACAGCCTCCAGGATCTAATACTCAAGAGTACAGACATTTTGGGAGGTCGTCTTTGTGGGATCACAGAGCCGTATCACGAGCTTTGATTCTGAAAGTGAGCTTGTTTGCAACACGACAAGTATCCGCACGGACGATTCTCAAAAACAAATGAGTGAGAAGTCCCATAATGACAGAAGAAAACAAAAACTGTTTTAATACAATTAAAGATAGCATCTTAGTAAAATGGAACTTGTATTCAAATTAATGGCATCATTCGATTCATTTATGTCAAAACATAATTTTGGATATATAACAGGTTCTTTTAAGATTGCATACTAGTAACATACTTTTTAAAATGTGTGAAATGGAACAAATATTCTATCGGATGTACCAAGATGTAAGATATATTTTCCTATATCTCGGGAAACGAAAATCTTACAGCATAATGTTGTTGTGTCAAGAAGATTGCCAGAGCCTGAGGATATATTCTCCAGCAACCTGCACCTATGGTTTCTGCTGCGACAGTCCACAAGACGGCCGGAACTCGTACTCGGAGGGTATTTAGTGGCATCGATCAACGAACTCAGGCCTTCCGGCCTGGAGCTCAATGCTCTAACCACTAGGCTACACACGGCCCCTTACGACGTAAAGAAAAGTTTTTTTCATCAAGAATCGTAATATCTACTCTTAGATTATACAGTAGAAGTTCTACGTTGAACAATTTCCGGTTTTTAAATGTGCTAGTTTTGGAAATAAGGACTAAAAGCTAATTTCTAAAAATTTCTTTACAGTTTTATATTTTTATAACTGAAAAAATATAATTCAATACAATATTGAGATTCATCATATTAACAAAGCATTCCATTTTTCTAAATTTAACACACAATTCTATATCATTTCGCTAACAATTTGAAAATTACATCAGGATTGCAACAGCATGCAAATTAAAGTAATATATTTTGTGGATAATGGACTATATTTCAATAGGTTCATGTATTCAAGTCTTGATTTCACTAAAATTCCATCATATAACAAGGATGATGGCAAGGTCCTTGTATATCCCTCGGTTTAACTTTTTATCTGCTGACGGTACTTATAAGAACCACTCACTTTCTAATAACAGAATAATTATTTTTACGAATATTCTGATAACATTTACCAGGAACACTCTTTTAATTCTCCTCTTCCAGGATACATGCAACACAGGTTCTATGATGAGTATTTTGGGGGTGGCAAATAGTTTTAAAACAGAAGCTGCGTTTTCAGCTAACATTTTGATCAAGGTTGCAGAAATTGCCCTTTTTGTTCCGAAAAAGTATTTAATGTCAAAAGGTAAGCTCCTAATTGTTCTTTGTCCGTTAGTTAAGACCATAGAAAACGATTTCACCTTTTATTTTAAGTGAACATTGTATATAATTAATTTTACAGTTGAATAACTTTTTGGTACAGGTACCACACTGGGTGGCTTATTGTTATTTTTTGTTGGGCTGTAGCGTCTTCACTGTAGTCCAATAGAATTATGCCTTTTTTTTAGCATTTCTTTTTCTTAATTTATTTATTTGGCATTTTTACTCTTTTATTTTAACGTTTTCAAAAAAATTTGAAATTCGAATCTGAGTTTATTTTTTTACCACAGAATTAAATTAAAAATCTATATTTTATTCAAGAATTAGCAACATTTTAATTTTTTTATTTGTAACTGAGGTTTAACAATAATGAGAGGTTTTTCAAGGTGATATTATTATTATTGTTTTTCTTTTCTTTGATCGTCTAGAAAAAAGAAGCTCAGTCTTCAAAGGGCTTTCGATTTATTACAAAATCTACCATCTGAAAGTAGTGATGCACTAACCGATGATTCTTCAGATGAAAACTTCCCAGCAAACCATCTGCTGGCATTTTTATTAAATTCTTAAGATGGTGATCAAGAGACTGGACAAGACTCAAGGTGCAATAGTTCATGTTCAGAAAGTAAAGTATTTTCTACCGCAGCATGCAATGCTTTAAAAACTTGACATCGAAACCTCACTCAAAATGCACAACGTTTAATTTATATTTGTGCATTAATGAAAATAAAAACTGTTTCTTTGAATATGATCAAACAAAAACATACTTTTATGTGTAAAAAAATAAATTAAAATTTCTTTTAATTTTCAAAAATAAATATTTTGTGTTGTAAAATACTAGTGTTCTCTGGTTACTTAGAATTTTTAAGAGTTAAAACTGCGTTAAAAAAGCCATTTGGTCTTTTTATACTATGAGAATATTTTAGACCTTTATGTACTGACGGTACTTTAACCCTTTATCTACCGCATTATGATTTACTGCAGTCTTTTACATGCAATATTTTTTTTTTGGATCCTTACATTGAAAATTAAGGGATATACATAAACAAAATACTCAACTTGAAGAAATTTAATCCGTTAGAGGTAATTAATTGCTTGAAGATATTCAATTGTAAAATTAATTATATACACTGTTCACTTAAAATGAATAGTCAAATCGTTTTCTAAGGTCTTCATTAATATACAAAAAAAAATAAGACTCATAAATTTTGAAATTAACTATTTTTTCGGGACAAAAATGATATTCTTCACAGTCCGCTGAAAACGTAGTCAGCTGAAAACGCAATTTCTGCTATTAAACTATTCGCCTTCCCCGCTAAAATATTTCTCATAGATCACGTGCTTCCATATATCTTGGAAAAGTGGATTTCAAAGAATATTCCTGCTAAGTATCGTCAGAATATTCGTAAAAATGCTTATTCTACGTAATTTTAAAGTGAATGGGACTTACAAGTACCGTCGGTAGATAAAGGGTTAAGGTACCAGTTTAATTAATTAACTTTATCGGATTAAATTTTTCTAAGTTGAGTATTTTAAGGATGTGTATCCCTTAATTTTCAATGTAGTGATTCTAAAAAAACACACACACACACATTGCAGGAAGAAATTGCAGTAAATCATAATGTGGTAGATAAAGGGTTAAAGTCCTCAAGTTGGTACGGCTAGTGAGTTAGTAGTTGATTCTTCTTGTGTAGGGATTGGAAGTGGAACATATAGGGGTCAATGTTCACATACAATCGTAGTCACTTGACTCTACCTCAAAATTATGCGTTCACTAAAAGTTCTCTTGTTCCTTCTAGGTAATATATTAATGAAAACAGCCAGTAAGAATAACGTAGAGCACAATGGAGTATAATGTACCTCAAAGTCGTAATGTAGCATGATGGGAAAATTAACAAAATATTCTTTGCACATTAATTTCAGCTTATTGCTAATTGAACGTAAAAATATTCAACGGCATTATCTAATGCATAACTCTAGATCAGAATCTATTTTGTTACGTAAAAGAGACAAATACATAGCGAAATTTTTAAAGTGACTCAAAATTAAAAAAGCCCGACACAGTGCAATAAACTTCACACATCAAAGACAATTGACCTTCTAAAGCTAATTTACACACATCTCAAATTCTCCCTATTTTTTGCATTTTCAGCTTTTAAATACATTCGGATCCGGAGAAAAATAAATTTGTCAGGAATTTAAAGAAAGAAACTATCTCTTCTCAGATCACCATTCTAATCGGAAAAAAATATATTTGACATCCTCAGAGCGAAAATGTTTCAAGTTTGAGTCGAGTATTAAACAACGATTTGTTGCCTCCGGCTTTATTTTAAAAGAGTATTATTTCGAAAAAGGGAGAAATATACTACAGATAAACGCGAGAAAATCTCATTGTGTCAAGAGGAAGGGAACTAAATTATATTGAATTTATATTATCAAATTCATACAATTTAAAATATTTTTTCTTCGCAAATTGATTAAAAACATAAATAAAAAAGAAATAAAATAATCTTTGAGCTGTGTATTTAAATTTGGAGCGAAGAATCATTAATATTTAGCTTCAAATAGCATTATATAATTTGTTGTTTTATATTTACCTATTTAAAGTTCATCTTTGTCTTCATGACGTACGGAATACAAAGAGAGAGATAATTTTCTCTTACACCATTAATAACCTGAAAACATAAGGTGAACAAAATGTTCTAATAAATATTTTACTAGGTTATTTAAATAAAATAGATTAGAAAATTAAAAGTTTGTTTATTTAACTTTTACGTATATTTAAGCAATTCATTATAGAAATGACTTTTTTTAATATTTGGGTGCTTTTGTGTGTATTCAGATAATTTCAGAACACACTTATATTTGTCTGTGTAATAATACATTAGAATTAATACATATGCATAATAGTACATTAATTCCCTAACCTTATTTCTTGATGAAATTTTAGTTTTCAGGAAAATTAATATTTTAGGAAATTTTTTCAGTATTAAAAAGGAGCCGCTGAAGTTGCTTATACGAAGTAAAATGTATTGTTAAATTTGGTTTTCTGTAACTAAACGGCAATGATGTGAATTAGGAGATATTAGCTATGTCCTACAGCAATTTTAAATTATCACTTGCTTAAAAAAGAAAAGTTTTTTTTGAGAAATTGGTAAAATGTAATGATTTCAGAAAAGTATTTCTTAAAGCTGTTGAGCATTCACGCGAAAGATTAAAGTGGAGGTGGTAAATTCGGGATGCAATGAAGTTTCATTTAGCTTAACAGTTATTTATTAGTTAAGTTAGATTACACAAAGACGACTCATGTCGTTACCAAAAATAATAGGAAAAGGATAGGAAAAATAATAGGAAAAAATAATAGCTACCCTCACCTGGCTTCCACTGAAAGTGGGTAGTTGCTAGAGGGCGCTTCTGCTAGTTGGGACAGTCACAATAATAACAAGAACGGTTACAACAATAACAAAAATTAGAATTTTTTTCTTCATTTTAAAATTTTATCCGTTTAAAGTTTTTGCAAAGTAATAAACATTTTATAATTTGGATGAAAATAACACATTCTAATTTTAGAAGAGTTTTTTTGATTAAAATAACAAATTAAATTATATTTATATCTTCATCTAGAGAAAAGCAAATTTCAACATCAAACATTCCTTATTTTTCATTCTCTAAGCAAGATTTTAATCTGAATCGCTTTCTACGTTTTCAGATTAAACGAGGTTTAATCAGGTTTTCCCAAACATTTTTTAATAAATGTTAAAAAATTTTTAAAAGGGGAAAAAACAAAGTTACTCTACTATTAATAAGGCTTTTTTTAAAAATTTAACGGAGATACATTTTCCCCCGCTTGAAATACTCTTCTGAATTTGTTTAAATAACTAGCAGTGTTTCATGCAAGATAATGGACAAAACAGCTGTTTTATCATTTTCAGTTTTAAGCGTCCATTTATCGTTCAAATTCAGTTTTCAATACGTATCATCAATCTAAAAAAATCACCCTGACAGATAATATATTATTTTCAACAGAAATGGAAATAAAACGCTTTATTGATTTGAAGGACAAAAAATAAAAACAGGGTCATTTTATTATGCCGAAAAAATTTATTTCATGTTCATTATAGGCTCGTAAATTTATATTTGACAATGATTTCGGTGTAGTATATAATTATTTACCATAATACTTATATGCCTTAGTGGTAAAAAAATTTTTTTTTGAATTTTCTATTTTTCTAAGATAAGGAAACTAATTTATGAAGTTTAAAAACAATTGGAAAGAATTATTGAGCTCTTCAGTATTGATTTTACTTTTTCGTTATCACCACGCCAATAAAAATTCATTGATTTTGATACTTTAAATGAAAGATATGAATCGATACGTTACAAAATGTCGAAGTTTTTCATGAATGCCACTTTTCATTTATAAAAATTGAAAACCTTTTTATTATTTTTTCACTTTTTCACTCCATTTCTTTTCTTTTTATGGTATACCCAGAAGTGTCATCATTATTAATTACTGTGTGTGTGGTTGTGTGTGAATCGAGGTAACATGTATTAATGACTACACATAAATAATCTTTCAAATGCAAATTATTCTTTATATAAGTGACTTGCTTTTGAATAGTAATGACATTAATACGCAGTTTATTGCTCCGGACTCGAAGCCGACGTGTCACGAGTTCGAGCCTTGTGCCATTGAAGAAAATACACGTTAAATCTTTCGAGGTTAAATGTCTTTCCGCTTACGGGGAGTGGAAGTTTAGAGAAGAGGTACCAATTGAGGTCTCCCCTTCGTCAATTAACCATGGTTCAGAATTATGTGATCCATCACTAATAACACTCGTGTTGTTCTATCGGGCAAAGATAATATCCGCACGCACCAACACTCTAGTAATTATAGCTTATAAACTCTAACGATATCATATATAAACCCTTTATCTACCGCATTATGATTTCCTGTAGTTTTTTCAAGTGATAACTTCTATTACCGCGATTTGCCGGAGAGTGAAATTGAATGAACGTCACGCTCGGGAATGTTACGCTCATTCGGCTTTTTTTTGGTTTAAATCGGCCATACCCCCCTAAAAGGGAAAAGGAAAATTTTCCCCCCGCCTTTTCTAACGCGGTATTTTCCCCCTTTTCCCGTCAATACCCGTAAAAGAAAATTTTCTGGTTTGGTCTAAGGCCCCCCCATCCCTCTTTCTAAAAGGGGGGGGGCCCCCCAAATGACCTCAAGGGTCATTTCGGAAGAACTTCCGAAGGGCAGCATATGAAATAATATTTAAGGAATTTGGATCCTTTAAAACCCTTTTGTTGGAGTAAAAATTTAAAACAGACTGATATATTATTTTTTTTCCTTTTTTTTTCATGTATACAAACAAACATAGTATAATAATAATAAGGGAAATTTTGGATAAAAATAACGTTTAATTTAAATTTTTAATTAGTGAGATATTTTTCTGACTTTTTTCAAAAAGTTTTCTGCAAGTCGTCTCTATTGTATTTGCGTATTGAAAATTTGATGTTAAAAGTTTTTTCGTGTGTTTAAAGTTTGAGCAAAATTTTTACGTTTAATAAATTTCAATTTAGAATTAGATTCGCGGTAACAGAAGCAACGTCAAAAAGATAATAACAGTTATGGAATTTATTATATATATAAAATTTTGGGGGGGCCATATTAAATTATATAAATTTTTTTTAAAAAATTTTAAAAAAAATATATTGTTAAAAAAGGGGCGAATTTTGTAAAATTGAAAAAAGAATCTCACGGGCTGAAAAATTATTCAAGGGGGGCCCAAATGCTCCCGTGCCGGGGGTGGACCCCCCTTTGTTCAAAGGGGAATGAATCGGGATTCTTTCTAATCTTAGTTGAAGTTGAAACTGAAACGAAATTTTTTAAAAAATAGACTTAGGAAAAAAAAATCCTACACAAAAATTTAAAACCCAAAAAAAAACGCACAAAATTTTACAGAAGTAAATAGTATTATTATCATTGGGAAAATATTGTTGGGATCTTAAGAATAAAAAAAATTTTTTTTGTAAGCGAATCGGAAGGCTTTTGGGATAAAATAGTTTTTATTAACCCACATTACTTAAATAAAACATTGAGTCAAAAAAAGGAAAATTAAAACAAAAAAAAATTTGGGAAAATAACAAAATTAAGTATACAGGTATTGAAAATTTAAACATTAAAAAATTTAAATACAAGAAAAAAAAAATATAACTAAGCCCTTTTCCTTGCAGCAGCACCAGATATTTTTTGTAAAAAACTCCCATACAATGACAAAAGGGGTAGTAAAAGGCCGGGGTTAGGGAAAATAAATCTTCTGATTAAATCCCTTTTAGAGGTTTTGCCCAAAATTTCCCTTTTTAAATTTTTTTTTCCTGTTTTTATTTATATTCTTTGCCCTTAAATAAATTAATGGATAGAATTTAATATTTTAAATTACCCAACCCAAAAATTCAAAAACCGGATCGGGTCTTCTGCCCCAAAATTTCCTATGATTTTTAAAAAAAAATTTTAAAAGTAGTTTTCTAAAGACAAAACAACCCGGGTTGATTTTTTTAAAAAAAAAATTCAATTTTTTAATTTCGTCAAATGGGTCCCAAAAGAAGCACAAAAAATTCGGAAAAAAACCCTTTGGGGGAGTTTTTTAAAATATTTAAATAAAAAAATTTTTAATCTAAAAAGGGTTTTTTAACCCATTTCATCTACCATAAACCTATTGTTTTTTCTTCAATCCCAAATTTAAATTTCCCCAAAAATAATTGCATATTTCGCCAAAAATATTACTTTAGCGTAAACATATGAATAAAAAAATTTTTAGGACAATACTAACATCTCCTTTTTTTTATTTATCTAACTAACCCCCGAAAAAACATTTGTGTGGTCATAAGCACACACACATACATTTTTTTTTTCAAAAATAATATTTTTTTAATCATTACATTGAAAATTAAGGGATTAAAAACCCAAAAAAAAAATAATCAACTTTGGGGGAAAATTTTTTTAAGAGCCAATTAATTTAAAAAAATTTAAAATTTAACTTTTAAAATTAATTAACACACTGTTCACTTTAAAAATAAATAGTCAAATTGTTTTTTAAAATCTTCATTAACATCAAAAAAAAGACACTTCCCTTTTTACATTTTACCTTTTTACTATTTTTTTTGGGAAAAAAAATGAAAAGTCTTTGCTCCCTGAAAAAAGCAATTTTTGCTAAAAAAACGTTCCCTTTCCACTAAAAAAACCACATGGGAAATCGAGCGCCCTTTTAAGGGATTTAAAAAAAATATTTCCCCCTTTTAAGAACTTTAAACGGGGGTTTTCTTCCCCCCAAAAGGGAAAATTCCTCCCAGGGATTTTCCAAAAAAAAGCGAAAACCCACGATTTTTTTTTCCCTTTGTAACATTTTGGTCCAAAAATTGAAAAAACTTCCCCGGCCCGAAAGGGAAACCCTTTTTCTTCGAAATTTTTTTGGGAATTTTAATGAACCCCTTTTAAAAAAAGTTTTTTCTGGGGGGGAGAGAACTCTAGGGGAGATTTTCCCCTTTAGCCCTTCGCTTTTGAATGTTTGGAAAAAATTTAAATATTATTTTTTTTTACTTTTCTACAATCATTATCTCTTAATTAAAAAAGTATATCTATTACTGGTATATACGTTTTATATGTTTTATGAAAAATATAAAATTATGTGTTTTAAAATAAAAAATTTTGTATGTTTAGTTTAAATTAATGCTAGTCTAATTTGTATGAAATAAATTTAATAATTTTATTTGATAATACAAAAACATCTTGTGCTTTAAAAATTTATCATTGACTTAATTTTTTTTTTCAAGAAATACACGTGAAAAAAGTTTGGGGTTTCTACACCCCCGGAGAAAAGAGGGTAGCAAAAAGACACGAGTAGGGGGTTTAAAAAACAATATATGGTGTTCTATGTGAGTTTAATGTTTTTTCAAATAAATTAAGATTTCATTGTAAATATAAACTAATTTAACCTTGGAATACTCAGTGACTTAACAATATTGATAATTTTATTTAAAATCTCTTACTTAATATCAAAAGTAACAGTTTTTTTTCTTTGTGTAATACAGGATATAAAATGTATAAATAATGGAAAGAAGTTCAAGAAAAAAGTACAATGAAAATCGTTACTGAAATATATTTTCTTGTTAAAAAAATTTCATGTTAAAGGATATTGCCAGAAAAAGAAACATATTTCAACAAAATTAAGTTTATTAAAGTACATTTTATTTAAATAGATGTTTATTGTTGCATGTATTTAATAAATATCAATGAAACAAAAACATTCACAAGACCTTAACACATTTGATGTAAAATTTTCAAATTTTTGAAAAACAAAGCATTTATTGAGTTTTGGGAAAATAATCTAATATTTTTACACTGTCTTTTTTAGCATCAAATATCAAAAAAATTGCTTTGTGTCGTCCATTTTGTTATTCATTTCACCACTGGAATAGGTGTCTAAATAACTCAACATACAATTCATGATATTTCTCACTTCGGATGACGTGGTAACAAGAGCTGCATTATTCATTTCATTTTCATCGTTTGTTTGTCTGCCAAAATTGGGGATGTATACACATTATCATCATCTACTGAGACGAGTTCTTCCAGTGATACAGAAGGACAGTCCAATCCGACTGGTATTTTTCGTGTTTTTTTTATTCCCAGGGAAAAAATTTTTCAGTATTTGGTTTTTCTTTCAGGATAAGAGAAAAACAGAGTATCCGTAGTGCTGCGCAAATTAATTGGGACAAACACAAAAATTTTCATAAATGTAGTTTAATTAGTATAGGTTAATTTACATGCACGGTATAACAATTTAGTACAAAATATGACCTCCTCTAACTTGAATGAGATCTCGTACACAGATTGGCATGGATTTCCACTAAATTAGAATATAAATTTTTGATCTCGTCATCACAAACCAAACTTTTATATCATTCTCAATCATTGTTTTCTTTGTTGAGCATTTTACAATTTGCTTTGAGCTTTGGGTTCATTTTACTCACATGTCTCTTTACAATGCTCCACAATTTTTCGATGGAATTTACATCAGGAGAATTACCAGGCCAATCCAAAACCATTATTTTCTGATTTCGAAAAAAAATTTTTGTTAGTTTAAAAGTATAACATGAAGCACGATCTTGTTGAAAGATACCAACACACCACCAGCGAACGTCTGTATCATAAGCACAACTTTACTTTCTATTGTAGAAATGTATTGCTTGGAGTTCATTATCCTCCCAACTAGTAGTAAACTGCCAGATCCTCCAGAAGTAAAATAACCCCCAAAACATCTCTTTCTGAGGGTGGTTAACTGTTTGAATAAGATGTTGTTCCCTGATGGGTTCTCCACCACTTCACCTGACAAATCTTGGTCGAACCCCATGCACAAAAAATGTGAGTTTCGTCACTGAATACAACCTTTTTCCAATCTTGTGCAGTCCAGGACTGATATTTCCTGTCCCAAACCAAACTTTATTGCAGGTGTTAATAACTGTTTTTTGATTGGTTTTCTAGCAAATCTCCCAGCTTCAATATGCCTTCGTCGAACTGTCGATGAATTACGCTCACACTAGTAGCAAATAATTCCCTCTGAAGATCTCTACTTATTTTGAAGGAAGCATTGTACTATTTCGTACAAGAAATTTCTCTGCCCTAGGTGTGGTTTTGCGTTTGCGTTCCACATTTATTCTTTCATTTTGGAGACACTGCCCAGAAATTTTTTTGCTGATTAAGAATTCTAAAACACTGCATTTTCCAACTAATTGCGGCAGCAATATCCCTCACAGTCATAGAAGTATGCTGGTTAAGGGTAACAATTCTAGTTCTTTTTCTGGGAGTGATAACCATTTTTAAAATACACGTCAAAGGACAAATTCATACAAGCGACCACTTGTTTCAGCAACTGAAGGGGAAAACTTTTCGGCATGTCATGATCACGTGGTCAAACCAGTTTAGATTAGTCAAGAGGCAGTCACTCATTGCAAGAAAATACAGTTGAAACCAGTTTGAGACAGAAAATCCCCGCGAAAGGAGCAATTTTCTTAAAAAATATGTTTGTCCTTATTAATTTGCCCAGTACTGTAGTTTGTTGGAACTGTTGTTTTTTATTTCGTTTTAAGGGTTTTTGCGTTAAACGTATTTCTCTGTACTTCAATAATTGCTCAAAACAGTTATACACAACAATAGTGAACTTAACATTACTGAAAAAGAAGGATTTGTGTGCTAAAATTATGGAATACATTCGTCTGGAATCTCGTCTGAAAAAACAGCGCTTTTTTCTTAATGTCTGCAGCCTTTGTTCAATTACTGTTTAAAGTTCTGAAGATAAAATGCATACCGGCCCCTTTCTTCACTTCAGTAAGATGTGTGTGTGGGTGTACTCTATCCCTCATACATTACAATTCCAACTAAAGATTTACTAAAGGCTGACGTTGGCGGCTTTTCGTTCACAATGACGTGCATTTACATATCCTACTCTCGTTAGCTCACGACAGGAATGCCATTTTAAAGTCTGTAGTGGGGGCGTTTCCCGAAGCATTGGTGTTTTATATTTCCTTTAGGACTATGAATTCTCTCATGAACATTATTTATTTTTGCTCGTAGCAATCTACCTTTGAGTTTGTGCTATTTTTGTCTCTGATGTACACAATATTTTGAAATGAATAATACATGTAAATACCTATTGATACACAATTTTAATTGTTTATCACATTTGGTATGCGAACGGGCCTATTAAATATTTTAATTCTTTTCGCGGTAACTATATATACACATACACATAACACTTTTTTTTTTCATTCTCTTTAAATCTTTTCAATCTTATTATGACTCTTATGCAGAGCTATAATCATAGCTTCATTGAAACATTATTAATATAGCCCCATTATTAATATAAACAGAATATAGCCCTTCTACAGAAAAAATTATAAAAGAAAAATTTGAATAATATTTGAGTTTTTAAAAAAATCAAGTGAGTGCAATTGGTTCGTAATCCTTTTCTTTATGAATAAATTGCACCATTAAGTTGAATGGGCTAAATTCCCTCTCATGTGACGTCATAGTCACATGATAAGTGCAGTCATATGTTTCCAATCAATTAGTTCAAGAACTTGGTTGTTGCCAAATTTAGCTTTTTACGGAAACTTTCTTTTAAAAAGTACACATTTGTCAACACAATAATAACAAACATAGGTAAACAAAATGCACTTTATTTAAACTTACACGTATAATGCACGATTATTTTTATTTTTAAACAAAAATCTTTTTGAAGTATCTTAATACTCGAAACTCTTTAATTAGATAATTATCAACTTTTAGACTTCTTTTCCAAATTTTATAAATAGTACAGCAAGTACAAGTTTAATGTAAGTTTTGCATTCAATGGAGAGCAAGTAATAATATTTATCATGTGACCATGAATAAAGCCTATTACTCGCGTAAATCAAGATGAATTCAAAGTGCAAGTTTAAAACAAAGTATTGCATTCAAAGTACAATAGTGGGAAATTGGTAAGTTTGCACAGGCAGATAAAGTGTTATACGTCAATGAAAAATCAATTGTGTTGAACTTCCATGTATTCATGCAATTAACAAAAAAAAGAAGCCTGTAGCCTGTCATTTTTAGTATTGAGCTCATACATAGCATTTTACATGAAGATTTAAGTATAGGAAAATGTATGCAGAGCTCAACATTGAAAAAAATACGTATTTTATTAAAAACAAAGAACTACTGATGAATCTTGGTGCGTCTGTTTTCAATAAAGTCGTTTCGTATGAATCAACGAATCAACTTGCTTCTTGTCATCACGCCTCTAGTGAGTCAGTGAGTCATTTTGGGTTTTATTGGCGCAAGAGCCGATTTCGGCTATATACTGTGCCAAACATTTGTTTAAATTCCGATAAAAATTTAAAAGCACAGTTAAAAAATTTAAATTATATGATATGAATACATATTTAAGGTCTAAAATTCTTTAAAATCCTTTTGAAAATTCATGTATAATTAGCATTAAAATGTTCTGAAAAATTCTCATGAAATATAAAATATGTGCACAGATATTTATATATGTGCATGCCTGCATGCACACATATAACATTAAAGTGAAAACAGTTTAAAATAATTTATCAAATTAAATATAAAAATCTAATTCTATGAATAAATGCAAATAAATTTTGGTGGGGGTTTTTCACTCCCACCAAGTCAGATAGGGTTAAATGAGATGAATTAAAGAATGTGAATCGATAAAGGTTAAAAACGGGACAATCTACTAAAATATGTCGAACTGAATACAAGACCTTGCATGAAAGACATTGAGGAGCATCTTCCCTCAACAACAAATGCCTATGTGAGAAAAGAGTATGAACAATGCGAAGACGACGCCTTTGGTGAGAAGGGGGGGGGGGCAAAATTCCTTTCATGAGTCGACACAAATATGACTAAAAAGGGAATGCAGTATAAGGACTGAATTCGATAAACTTTCTCCATTTTTAATATACAAGAAACTGCGTGTGAAGAACGTAGCTTCCACAATATCCTATCACTTGATTCAACTAACGTGGGTTTCGAGAGTTTCACTGCATTGAGCGGCAGTTGACCTCGTGTGAAAGAAACCCCAGTCGATTACATTTCAAAAGATCCTTCCAACTGTATTCTATTTCTACTATGTATGGAAAAAGATGACGGAATAGTTGTCACCGAATTGAAAAGTCAATAGAGGAGTGATGTGCTACGTCTGCAGTAAGGTACAGAAAATCGACAAAAAGGTTTTTTTAAGCCAAAATTTCACCTCTTGGTCTTAAAAATTTGAGTTTCTTTCAGACATTAACCCTAAGATTTGATGGATATTTGATTGCCTGTTATGTGGAATCAGTCTTTAGTAGTTTGTCACTGTTTTTCCTTTTTCCCGTTCTCCTTGGCTTTAGAACAAGATCAAAGTTGTTTAAATAAACAGTTTCGAAATGCAGGGTCATATTCAATATCAATGAACCTCTGTAATCAGAACAGTTGTTAATAGTTGCCATGGTTTTCGTTTAACATTGTGACGGCTCTCGGAAGCAAATCTTTGTTGGGAAAATGTTATAAGATACGCTTGTGCAACTTGATAAGAATATTCGTTTACGTCGTCATGGCAACGAGCACATCATGCCACTTTTTCTAAAACAAGTGCCTAGATTCATATTCGATCTCTTTCTTATCAAGTATTTGGTCTCTTTAAGCATCTCATATCCTACCAAGTATTTCGTGTTTTGCAGAAAAAATGTTATAGGTAGTACCTGTAAAGAGTACAGAAAAACTTATTTTCCTTCTTAGGATAGAGTTACTTTAATCGCTGGCTATTAATAAAATATTCTTTAGAGATCTTAGCATCATATTATCAACAATAATGTGGTAGGATACGCAAGGGTTTGAAAGGGCACTGTTCATAATGAATGGTGTTCATTTAATGTTTGACTATATTGTTGTTACTGTAATTAATTTATAATACATATCTAATCATTTGTCAAATTCAATAACATTATTAATCAAAAAATGTATCTACCTTTTTCGATATTAATATCCTATACATACAAATGTTTACAAAATTATTAAATGCAAAAAAAATATATTTCTTTAACACAGACCACTGTCTTTGTAGTAATCGAATGCTGTTTAAATAACCCCGCAAAAATATTTACATGTCGTTAAAATTTCCTCGATTTCTTACCTCTTTTTTAAAAATAGTTCTTAGCTATTTCTTTTATTTTAAAAGAATAAAATATCGCAGGTGTATAATTATTTTAATTAAAAAATTTAAACCAATATATAGCCATAATATCAGATGAAATCTAAATTCAAATTGACACATTTTCTTTCAGAATTATATGTCTACCTTAATTTATATTGTCAATCTTTTATGTCAGAGTAATTTATCATACAGAATCTACCAAATTCCAAATGAACAGACATTGTATTAAAAAAACTAATTTTATATTTACTTAATCAATTTACTATAAAGCAGTTTTATATACTGAGGGATCAGGCCAATCAATTGACTACCTTAAATTCCTAAGACAAATAATTAAGAATTTCACTGAATGATCCAATGAAACAGCACTCGACAAGTCTGACCCGAGCCCACTCTAACTGGATATTCCCATTAAAAGCTTCTCATTAAGTTCACCAAGGCTTTTGAAAGTCACTTCACAAACTTCACTATCATAGCAGCCTAACAACTAACTCTAACACACATTTTGCTAGGTTTTAAATATTACTCAAATTAGCAAAAATCAAGTTCTTTCTACGAGAAGGGTTTTAAACTGAAACCACAGTTAAGGAAGTATTTTTCCCCAAGAGAAATAGTAATAGGACCTGTCTCTTACATACAGCTTTTTTTTCAGTAATTAAAACATGCGTACTTAACATTTTGAAAATGTATATTTTAAAAAAAAGAGTTACAATCATTAAAATACATTAGATTGACATTGTTCAAAATATGCTCATGTTAAAACGAACAGAACACAATTTTTGATTGAATTTTACGCCAATCAATATAATTCATTAATTTCAGTATAGAAAATAAGTATATCTGTTGAGCTCCCGATCACTTTGTAACATTTAGATGATTAAATATGCAGGCTTTTCAGTCGTTTAAGAACCCATTCTTTGTTTGATTTAACTAATTTAAGTATCTCTGTTCAAACATATTCATAACGAGTAAATAAGAGAACAATTATGGTTTTAAACTACAAAGTTGCTTGCATCTGATAATTTCGAAACATTAACGAATGATTTATGATGTATACTCAAAGCAATTAAGTTCCACGCATAATTAGTTTCGAAGTATATTTGTCTATCTTCTCGCTTACCAGCATCGCTTTAAATGGACTAATATAAACAATTTACAGTAAGATGTTTAGAAATTTTCAGCATTTTAAATACTATAAGCTAACTGCCCGGGAAAGTTTTGTTTTAAGGTTTCCCAGTGTTTCAGCTTGAATAATTTATTGTTTAGATTTGTCTCGTAAGGGCGTCGAACTATTACATAGCCCATTACAATCACTTACACTTAATTAAATTAGAAGTATTCAAATTTTATGTGTTTGTTTCACATTTATTTTATAAAATATAGAACAATCACAAGATTATCATTGTGTAAATAAGACAGAAAATGCGATTATCTTTAAACAAAACAATGAAATAATCTTTGAATAAAAAGAAAAGTTTTTTCATGATGATGCACAATAAATATATTTATATCACACACGAGACTAATATTAAAAAGACAATTAAGTCATATTTAATATATTATGGTAATAAAGTTAGAACTACATAATACATGTAAATTACAGTTCAACAATTTGAGCAATGAGTGTCAACAGTTGTACAATTTGTACAATAGGTGTTGGTTCACCATTAGTATTTTTAAATAGTAATTTTTGAGACTTCTCCCTATATTTTTCTTCATATGTTGTATCATGGATAAGCAATTTTTAAACTGGAAACTCGTCTGATAGTAACTAAAATTTAATGAATATTCTCTCACTGACATTTCTTTATAATTTAAAGCAGTATTTTTAAGATATGCATAAAAATTACAAAAGGAAAAATATTTGTTTTGTATCGAATATGTAATGCGGTGTAAATTTAACCATGAGTCCTTTAATTTCTTTCTTATTTATCACTCTTATTTCTCTATTTTTTCCTCTCGCTATTTAACCTTATTCCATAACAAAATACTAATTCTTTTTTTAACACGTTTTTATAAGTTTCACTTGTATGTAACGGAATCTTTGAGCTCTGTTTTACCCACTTTAAAAGGTCAGATTAATTCATGATTATGCACACTTGCCAAGGATCGATGACAATATAATAATTCCCTAATCTTGTTCCAATGTCCTGAACAGGATAATCAGGAATAGCGATTTCCAGATTTGGTGACTAATTCCATAGACAATTACCAGATTTGGCGACTAAAAGAGATTAAGTGTAACCCTAAAAGCAAAAACTTTTTTTTGCGCCAGAAATTTACTAACATAATATAAACAATTGCTTAGTCTTTTTAAAAATGGAAATTAAAAAAATAAAGACTCTTGCATGTGAAAAAAAATGATTTTTCTAACTCAGGGATGGGCAAACCTTTTCGGTCGCGGGCCAAAAATTTAAAAAAAAAAAAGTGTATGAATGAATGATAGTTTAAAAAACTAAAAATACATGCTTGTACAATCGATAGAACTAAAAATTAAAAATAAACTATAGTTAAAAAACAGTGAAAAACACGCTTTTATCGTTAATCGAACCAAAAAGTAAAAAAAAATTATTCTTAATATAAGAATAAAATAATTTACGAGAAAATTATTGTCATTGGGGTAAAAGCGTGGGGTGTGTGCTTTGTACTACATTTTTACACTAACTCAGCATTTCGGAATAGAACTAGTAAGAAATTATAACAATTAGGATAGAGCACCCTATGCTTTTACCCCAATGACATTAATTTTCTCGTAAATCACTTTATTTTTATATTAATTTTTTTTTATACTTTTTAGTTCGATTAACCATAAAAGCTTGCTGTTTAGTTTTTTTAAACGATATTTAACTGTCTATCTTGTTTGGTAACTCAGAATATGCTGATATTTGGGGGAACGATGAGCCAATAGAATACTTGATGATATAGGTGTTCATCAAAAATAAAATAGAGAATATTGATATTACTTCTGTAAATGTGACAACCCCTTGATAACAACGAGGTTTATCCTGATTAGTAATATGCCATCTTTAGTCAATGTTACGCGCCAGTTTTAATGAGATAATGACGTATGAGCTAAGAATGGATATTTACTGATCTTTATCAACTGGAAAGGGTTGGACTTCCTCCGAGCTCCTTTCTTTCAGTACAGGGTTTTCGAACCTGAAGTACCCAAGGGATTTTTCCTTTATCTCTAGAAACATATATTTTCGCACTCCTGTTACATTCCTCCGGGATGCCGTAGAGATTATTTTTTTCCGGCCTCTTCATTTTTGCTTATATTTATCTTTTTACTACTTGCCCCCTTTAAGGCTCAGTCACAGATATACAAACAATAGTCTACGTAATACATTTGGTTATTTAATATTTACGGCAGAGTGGAATATCTTGGTCAAAAACGACAATTATACATCAATAAATGAGCCATTCAGATCACTGATATACAAATGCTAAAGGTGATTCAAATTTTTATACGAATCACATTAAAATGAAAATTTGAAAGTAGAAAGAATCAAAGTAAAATTCTAAATTTAATAAGATCTAAAATAAGCACACATTTATGATTCAATAAAATTTCCATCTTATAAATAGCAGTAATCCAATGATGATGAAATTTAAACATTGGACACAGTACGATTCAATTGACAAAAATCGGTCAAAAAAACCCAAACAAATCTGATTTTTTTTAGCCTGCATTATTTTTTATATATTTTTCTATAACCTCACTAAATTTGAAAGATCTAAATTAAAAAACGCAAAATTATGCTATTTTTTACGTTTGTTTTTATTCACATCCCTATGGCAAATCAAAACTTTAAGCTTACTCATCTCAGAAAGATAAAATAATTAGTTTGTCCTCATTGAAAATGCTAAGCCTTTTTTTCTATTGTGCTTAATGGTTTGAATTTTTTTTTAACCTATTGCTAATAGTACATGCAATAAAAGTTGTTATGTATTTTTAAATCAAAGCACTACTTATTTATTTTAAATAATTGAACTCAGAATTTATACATTTATTAAGGAATTTTCAATAAGGATTCATGAAAGAAGTATTGTAAAAATACCAATCATGTTATTGCAAAACCTATACCAACTTTCGTTTTAAATAGTTTGACGTACACATACAAAAAAGTTTATGTGTGTATGTAAATATTTGTATTAGGAGCAGAGCATTTTAAAATCTCTTCAGAAATTTTAAGTTTTTTCCTTAAACAATTAAATGAAATTTTAAACACAAATTCTGTTTTACATAGTATACACACTTAAGAGGAAACCAAAAAAATATTGAAAATCCTTAAATTATGGTTACTGACAACCCAAAATTGGCCATTTTCGTGAAAATTTTCAAAACTTATTTTATGCCTTTATTTTATAGCCTTTACATTTAAGATTCCAAAAATAATCTACTTTTGTTTCTGTGATACTTAGAAGCAAAGTTATAGCATAATTAGTGAACCGGAAATGGAGTTTAAGAAACCAGAATTAGCTCCCTACACAAAATATATTTAAGATATTTAATTGAAATTTTCAGAACTGGTTTTATTTACTACTATCTGTGTTATGTATCAAAATTCTAATTTCTGTGTATATATTTATGTACTTCATTGCTTTTTTTGAAAAAAAATCATAATTTTTTTAAAAAATCGTGTTTTTCCATAAAATTTCGCATTGTTTTAAAACTTTCAAAAGTATTACTAATCTCTTAATTCCTAACACATATAAAGATGTTATTCACGTACTGTATAAATATTATGTGAATACATTTATTAGAATTTTGTATAACTGCAATTTTTAATCAAAATTTCACTAAAAATGACAATTTTGTTATAGTCTATAAAACTCTCTAGAAAACAGCAAAAGGTTCAGGAAGAGCCGGGATTAGTTAAACATGAAGCTGAAGAGATCTTGACCTATAAATATGGTGAGTTGAAAAAATGTACAGTTAGTACAATTTTTGTTACACTGTATTAAAATCTTTAAATGCATTTTCTGAGAAACTATATGTTTTTCAATTTTTTGATTAACGGTAAAGTTCATTATAGGGTTTCTTTTTAAGATATTAAAGAATTTTTTATAGAAAATGTTTTATTTAGTTTTATCTCCAGTCTAGACTATAATCTAATGTTTGTGTATATATTTATGTAATTTATTGCAGATTTTCTGAGAAAATATATTTTGTTTGATTTTTTGTAAAAAACTGAGTTCTTGCATAAAAAAATGACATATTTCAAAAACTGTCAAAAGTATTACAAATCTGATTGCTCTAAACACAGATAATAGTGTTATTTATGTATTGTATAAATATTATTTGAATATATTAATAAGAACTTTCAATACAAGACTTACCGTAACTGCAATTTTTCACTAAAATTTCCCTCAAAATTCCCAATATATCCAAAATTATTTTTAATTTTGTTGAAATTGCACTTGATTTCCTTGTTTTATTCTATATTTCAACTAAAAAAGGGTTTATTTAATTGAAAATTTATATATTTTAAAAAAAAAGTGCCCCGAAGGTAGTTACATACCTTAAAAATATTTGCGTACATCGTACCATGTCCCCTTAAATTGGAGAGAATTTTAACTTTTGGTTGATTATCTAAAAAAGCAAGTGCAGGACAGGTATAATAAGGTATGCATATAGATGGATGTTAGACAAAAAATACCACATAGCCATTATGATACACACATGAAATATTTATGATATTTAATGTCACTTAGATTAGAAAATGTATATAAAATTGTTTTAAAAATAGTATTACAATAAAACATTATTTAAGTACAATAATTTGACAAAAATGAACATAGAATGACCCATTTTCGAAAATATTCTCCTTTTATGAAAAATGCTTCTATTATAATATTTTCCTGTATATAGCTCAGATCTCTGTACAGAGGCTACACTAGAATTTTTGAAATATATAACTTAGAAGTGGATTTATCCATGTTTTACGACAACAGAGTAGAGAAATTTTAAGAAAAAAAAACGCCAATAATTATTGCAATGGGTTGTAACTTCGAAAATAATGTGAATTTTTCAATAATCATAGTTGAGCCTCTGTACAGAGTTCTGAGCTGCAGGCAACATATTATTATAATCGAAGCATTTTTCACAAAAGGAGAACAATTTTAAAAAAAAAGTTATTCTAAGTTAATTTTTTGAGGAAATATTGTATTTAAATAATTGTTTTTGTCAAAATGTCCTTAAAATAATTTTATACTTGTATTCTAATCTAAGTGACACTAAATATCATCAAAATTATCCATTTATGCGCTTTTTTTAAAATCACGGTTCCGAACGTAGTCGAATACCTTAAGAGATTTTACAAAATGGAATAAAAAATAGGTTAACATGTAGTATCTTACTATCTTATAATTATACAACAATCACAAAACGAATTCGTGGGGGATATAAAACAGTTCAAGAGTACTTGTTACAGTCGCTCTCCATTAATGTTGTTTTTACATACTGGATGATTCTGAGAAGGAAAACGTGTAGAAGTTATCTTCACAAGGACATCGTAAACATGCTGTACGTGGACAAGGTCTAGAAATATAACTGGCTAATCCATCTACTGAATGTCCTCACTAACCTGAAATTCTTTGGTGAGTCCTATATAGACGACTGGTGTCATTCAAAAGAAAATGTCAAACCGCTTGATCACTGAAAATTGAAATGGTGCGATGTTACCATTCAATGATAATTTTAGGGCTAGGCTCTATCGCCAAGTTCCCATTGAATCATCTTTATAACGTAAGGGACGGCATCGCTTGTGAATATTACAATTTTAACGTAAAATAAATATAACATAGAGTAATATAAATGTATTACACATCCAAATACACAAATTTTTATACTATTTACACAAAATTTGTAACAACATTGTTTATTGTATCGTTTAGTTTCAGACACCTACATCAAGCCTTCTCATTTCTTTCCTATTCGGATAAATCCTTCCTAGTGTGTCCTTTTTTAAGTTGTAGAATTTGTAAACGCGACTGCATTTATAGAAAACATATTTTCCATCAAACTAGATAGAAAACTCAAATAACGCTTATTTAATCACAATGTTTTATTCTAGAAGGAATGATATATACAAAAAAAGGAGCATTGGTATTAATTTCACACCTACGTAAATATAACTAAGCACTGAGTTAAAATATGATAAACATTACATAAAGCCAACATTATTCCTGAAACTGCATCTAATCTATTTTCAATCGAAACTACCTTTTTTTATTTCAAGCATTTTCTGGGAATTCTCAAAGTGATCCAATGTTTATTTGCTGATAGGATCTTACAGTCAGTCTCGATTTCAATAGCATTTTACAAGACACTGGAATTTCTACTTAAGTCGATAAGCATCGCCTTTAAAGTCACTTTAAAGGAGAATCCCACTTACATAAAACTGAATAAGACACATGTCGATGGCAATTTAACGATACGACGAATCCTGGAATGTTTTACCATGGGAATTGGAATTGCTCCTTTTGTAGCAGTTGTTAGATAATCGAGAATCTCTGCTGGCTCTGCGATAATGGGTCTGATTTTATTCCAAAGCGAAATTTCTGAGGGGAACATTTGAGGTCGTGTACATGTCTTAATCTTCTCATTTCTTTATGCAGATTTAGTGGCTGTTGCTCTAAATTGAATTAAATTACGGTTACTAATTATCTGAAAATGCAATTACGTTCTTTTTTTTTTGTTAAGTAAAAACGACCATTAACGATGTCTTAGAATGTGAAAAATTGTGATTGAGGAACTTATTAAGTTATTGAGCTTTTTTTATTTATTGTTTATTTTGGAGAATTTTCGCATTTATTTAATTAAGAAAAAAACCCGCAGGGTTGAGAAAGCTTTATTTTTGGCTTTAATTTGCTAAAGGAAATATTTTTTAGATATAATAAACATACATATATTCAATAAAAATTAGGATAAATATTATGTAGCCTTTTAAAGACGAATAGTAGTGTTTTATCCTGATTAAAAAATTAAGCCACTTTGTTTTATTTGTGTAAAGTGAGATAAAGAGAATTATTAGTTACTATTGGTAAACCCGTTTTTCGCCCGGGTGAATAAAAAAACAAACAAAACAATACAGATTGGACGACAAAGCAGTTAGTTTACGTGAGTTATGAGTTAGTTTACGTGAATTACAAGTTAAACAAAAAAAAAGTTTTGCAAATCTCAGCTGAACAAAAAAAAAAAAAAAAAAAAAAAACCTTTAACCTTTGTTAAATTTTATGTCTGTAGAGATCTAAAAGCTGATAAAAAGGAATTTTTTTTTATTTATAACGCCCCGTAACTCTTTTGCGGGTTGATTTTTGAGAACAATTTCCTAAGCTGATCTCTGCTCAGCAAATTTTGTGTAAGAAACGCTTAAAATTGTGTAACAAATTTATATCTGGATGTGTAACTCATTAATTTTACTTTCTGTTGTATTTATTTTTTTATTAAATTTGTAATATTCGCAAGTAACAGCGTTCCTTACATTGTAATGGCGATTCAATGGAAGCATGGTGAAATGTTGGTGATAGAGGCAAATTGGCATAATTTTTGGCGACCCTGTTGGCAACTTGGCAATTGATTCAACGGGGCAGAATTTGATATGCTGTAGCGCCACCTGGTGAGGAGCTACAACAAAGAGAATAGCACAAAAACCTTCTCCATAAAATTATACATATACATACCAATTTTCATAGTCATTGGGTGAATGGTGTTGGAGTGATGCGATTTTATATGTACAAACATCCATTTTTATATATACAGCTTGACAGGTTTTTTAAATAAATATCTAAATTTAAATAAAGTGTGATTTAATTATATTACATTGGCGAAAAAGCTAAACTGTCTTTTGACATTACAAAAGTAGTTTTATCAGTATATTAATATGCACTTAAAAATTTGGCTGGTGAACCAAACATTTTCACGAAACATTTAGTAGAGTTAAAAATTATATTTTAATAAATTTTCTGAATCCTCGGTTAATTAGTTATAATTCAAATTTTCATACAGTAAGAAAACATTAGTTAATAAAATAAGTCGTAAATCGTAAAAAAATTTATAGTTTTTTAGCTTAAAAATTTATTTACATATGCTTTTTAAATAAATTTTAAAAATCAATTAGTTTTTAATTAAAATGTCAGTAAATATCGAAAATTAGTGTTTGCACATAGTTACCTCATTTTAATTATATTAAATTATTTTATTTTGCTTTATCGATTTTAATTCTTTTAATCGGCAAACAAATTTCTGAAATTATAGATAAAAAACACATCAAAAGAATTGCATTTTTTACATTAAATAGTACCAGCTTTAACCTTATAAAATTAAGAGCAAAGATGACACAAATCAGATAACACACATAGAAGAAACAGTAGATTAAATCTGAAAAAAAAAAGGGACTAGATTGAACAGAAGGCATAGGAGAGACGGCAGGAAAAAAAACAGTATAGAATACAGATGAGCTTCTAGAGAGGTTAAAACTAAATGTGAGACATAGTAACACAGTATTGTTATAGACTATAATGTAGACAGTAATGAGACATTAATAATGGTTAAAATATAATGGAAATTACACACAATTAGCGTAATATATTTAATCTATCTATATATATATAAAGGAGAAAAGCGATTCACTCACTGACTAATCACGATATCTCCGGAACTATTAAACCTACAGACTTGAAATTTGGTGGGCAGGCTCCTTTCATGGAGTAGAGTTTTCACAAAAATCGAAACATAAAAGATGCTAAGGGGGGGGGGCGAAAGAGGCGTTACATATAATTATTTCCATTTTTAAACTATTTGACGTAGAGTCTTGAAATTTGGTAATCAGATTAGTTTAATGGAGACGAGATCCAGTATAAAAGGGTTTTTACGAAAATCAACCCCCAAGTGGCGTTGAGGAGATTCAAGGGGCGTTACAGATAATTATTTCCAATTTTAAACTATTAGACGTACAGTCTTGAAATTTGGTAAGCAGACTCCTTTCATTTAGTAGAGATACACTACAAAATGGGTTTTGCGAAAATCGACCCCTAAGTGGCGTTGCGCGGGCTTAAGGTACTCTATATTTAATTATTTCCATTTTTAAACTATTAGACGTACAGTTTTGGAATTTGCTAGCAAATTCCTTTCTTGAAATAGAGATACACTTCAAAATACACTTTACAAAATACACTTGGAGTACAGATACACTTTTACAAAAATAGACACCGAGTGGCGTTGCGAGGGATTAATGAGCGTTATGGATAATTATTTCCGTTTTAAACTATTAGACCTACGTGCTTCAACATTGGTAGGCATGTTCCTTTCATGAAATAGAGTTCCTCTAACAAAGATTTTTTTTAAATAGGTCAACAAGGATTGTTGTTAAGGGTCAAGGGTCTTTAAAGAAAATAATTCCTGTTTTTGAATTGTAAGACCTACATACATGAAATTCATTAAGCATGTTTCTTTTGTTGAATAGAGATCCAATAAGAATGGATTTTACGGAAATCGAATCCTGGGGGGATTAGGGGGTTACTGGGTAGCATTGACAACAAAAATTCCCGCTTTCGAACTTCTAGGACCATAATAATGAAATTTGGTTTGCATGTTAGTTTTGTTGAATCGAAATCCATTAAGAACGGTTCTTTTGGAAATCGACTCTGAACGGGGTTATGAAGTGTATTGATAGTAAAAATACTGTTTTCACTCTATTAGATTTAGACTTTAAATTTTGGCACGCATGTCATTTTATTTTAAGGGGTAGAGATCCACTGAAAATTGGTTTTGCTGAAATGTGTATGGTTATTAGGTTACGAGAGTGCAAAAAGTCATTCTACTTCAATTTTAGAGATTATTAGAATTTATTAATAAGAAGTTCTGTACTTTTTATATCGCATACAAGAGGCGAGAGTTATAGGTATAAGAATACGTTTGAATTCTTAATGCAAGGACTTGTATATCAATAATTTATATATATTTAAACAGTAGATATTTATACAACATCATGAAGTACCATGGGAAGCGGGTGGGTAAAGGCTAGTAATAATATACTCGTTATACGTGACATTGAAAAAGCAACTAAAGGAGAGATACCAGAAATTTATGCAAATTTCAAGCTGCACTTCACCGAATAGTGCAAATGTTGCAAATAGCACAGCTCTACGTGACACGTTAAATAGGACATAAGGGAAGGAACTTACAAAATGAGCAATATGTGTGTCATTATTTCTGGGAAGGACATCAGTCTGGAGATGTGTTTCTCGTTACAGAGTACGCTTGAAATAACAGAGAATTTGAGGTTCCCGACTGGGGTGGTGGTGGGGGAAATATTCGCAGACAGATTATGTTTTGAAGGACTTGGTGGTTGCACTGAGAGGAAGGTTAATCCATAAGTTAAGATATCAGCTGATACCACCTCAACTGTAGAACCACCACCACACAAAAAGTGGTGTTAGCACCACAAGCTAATTTTGCTGCTGTTTTTTTTTTAAATGCAAAGAACATTCTTGATGTTTCTACATCGATCTAATCAATACACTTTGGTTGCTAGCGTCCTCCACTCTTTGCATCTATAAGGAAGACTATCATTGAGCCCATAGTACTAAGGTGATCAATTTTTTAACAATGAAAAGGGGGACAACATTTTTTTTAAAAAAAATTGCATCGTAAATATTTGAAATATTTTATTAATTCAAACAAAGATATTATATTTGCGCTTACATTCCTTTTAATTATTTACTCAAACGAGTATTTTTCCACTGAATTATTTTTTTTTTGTTGTCAATATATCATTTTTTCTAATATATCGGGAATTTCGGAACAAGAAATACCCTTCATGTTAAATTTTACGGTGCAGCTAAATATATAAAGTGTCAATATTCAATCTTAATTTATCACTTGTCTAAAAATCATTACCAATTAAAAAAACTCTTTCAACGCCTAATTTATTTCTAGGATACTAAATTAAACAAGAATAACTAAATTTTCACAAGGAGTGTGTTCATTTACTTAAATATTTCCACCCCATCTTTTATCACTTTCAACACGTTGATTTGTTTATTGTTCTAATTTATAGGAATTTAAGCATACATTCTCTCTTGAAACAGACAATTGTCATTGATTTTAATGTCTGGCATTTCTTTCGATAAATACTCAACACAGTTTTTTATATCTGCCCAATTTATTTGCGATGAAGTCAAAAAACACCATTAATAATTGTTATTTCCTGTTGTATTTGTTTCAGACCATTATTTGACATATTGGAAACATGTTTGGTAAAAATTCCTGTTATGCCTGGCATCTCTGAATATTGAGATCAAAAGATTAGATTTAAAATATTGAAAAGGAGGACAAATGAAAGGACACTTTTCGAGGAAGGACAGAACCTATAAAAGAAGGACTGTACTCCCTAAGGGAGGACGATTGGTCACCTTAATAGCACATACTACTTCTTTTGCAATGGTACCAGGTAGATCAAAGCCGGAAAGCCATAGGGTCTTGCTCGTAAAGTAGTAACAGCCTGAATTTTCATTTACTGTTGTTAATTTTCATACAAGCAAAATTTTGTTCATAAATATGTGTCGATACAAACATGGAAAACCTTTCCCCTATATTTAGCTTTTTGCATTTCTTGGAGGTCCAGTCCATCAAAATCTATTGTACGTTCATCATTTTCGACGTATGCGTATCATTGTAGTTGTGCTTACCTCTAGAAAAAAGGCAGTTCTGATACTTATGCTAAGAGTTGTAAATATATCTGTGATAAGTAAAAAAAGGAGTATATTGTTACGCTGATCGGGGTTCGAGAATTTTATGCAAACCAGTCTCAAAGAAGAAAAACAGTTCTTTAAGAGTGATGAGAATTTATTGTCGAAAATCCATTCCCTGAAATACAGGATTCCGCAGCAATATTCACAGAATAAATCTTAGTAGGTCTATACACCTTTAACAGCACTCAGACACAATTAACAGTGTCTAAAACACACGTATGTAAAAGATTATTCACAAGCACAACCGAGCGAATCGCTAGTCAAAACAATGCTCACTAATCGCTGGTTGAAACAAGACTGACTCGTTTCGACGCGCATCGCTCTATTTATAGACCTGGCGGAAACTTCCAGAAAAATCCGCACGCGTCATAGAGCTTTAAATTAGTGGATTAATTTCTAGAATAATTCAGAGGGTAACGAACTCGAGAAAATGGTCACCAATGACGCCAGACGGGTGGCCAACTTGGTTGCCAAATATGATGCCATCTTGGCTCTATCGCTAAGATCTCGCCAAGTTCCCATTGAATCACCATTATAACGCAAGTGACGGCATTTTTCTTGTGAATATTACACAATTTTATCGCTTTACATAGAATAATATAAGTGCTTTACACATCCAAATACAAATTATTTACCCTATGTACACAAAATTCGTAACAATATAATAAATAAATTTGTAATAATATGTTGATTCATGTTGATTTAAAAATATATTTTTGAAAACCTTGGTTTATTTACAGCAGAATACAATTTACATCAATTATTTAAACGGTCTTATAAAATTTATTTAACGTGTTTTTTTTTAAAGTAATTTCTTTTAAGTACATAGGCTATGAAATTACAGATGGTATCTAAAGTATTTCTACAAAAGTAATTTCTTAACGCAACAATTTAAATAGTTTGTAATTTTTTTTCTTGTATTAAACAGTAAAATTATTTTCATTTTTTCCACTTCAAAATAGAACACGTAATCCCTACATTATTATTTTCCCCCTTCATCCATTTTCCAACTTAAAAAATGTATCGGTAAAATTTTTTACAAGAATATTGAAATAAAAAGTTAAAATAATGTTTCATGAGATGAAACTTCAAAAAAAATTATATTATCTTACTCTTGATAAAAAGGAATTGTAATAACTTTTCCATTAAATATCTTGCGAGGAAAAATAATTCTGTTTATTTTTTTTATTTCTAGTTTCAGTACTTTTTTCTTGGATAAATTTAGTATAAGAACCTCTTGAAAAGACTATTTGTCTTATAAAATCAGAAATTATTTTATTTCAGTCTAGAATTTAATCTGAAAATGTATAAATCATTTCTAAAGGTTTTTGATAAACGTTTATATCAATACGTTCATTCAAGCAAATAAAATGCTGACATTAGGAAAGTAACAATATTTTTTTCAGCATAAATGTAGTTTTCCCCGATCTTTCGAAGCATAAGCGAATCAGTAATGCTGCTTTTCCATGCCATTAATCCTGTAGAACGTCTTAAGGCTAAAATATAGTCAACTACCCATAAAAAATATTGTTAGGTGATTGTTCCTCGTGCAATCAATGATTCGGAAAGTTAAAATTCGATTACGCCGTCTATCACGTCATTAAAATACTTAAATTATTATTTTCAAATTTGGTGTTATTAATGGTATGGAAAAATCAATATTTCGATACTATTATTTTCTCATTTTTTTATTTCTGTTAATCTTATTTTTATTTGTATTTGTTTAATGGTTATCATTTTAACGTTTTGGAGAACCTTACTATTTTATTTTCTTAAGGTCTCATTAGGACTGAAGTAACAGCTGTTCTGGCAATTTGTGATTCTACTAAATACGAATGAAGGCTCCATGTTTTGTGAATTTTTAACAGTCGTATTGAAAAATAAACGTCTTCATTTTTAACCAAAAGAATAAAACCAAATTTTAAAAGACGCGCTTTCTTCTGTAATTTATTAAAATTTATTAGAATGCCGATTACATGTGAAGACGACAAAAAAACTTTTAAATGAAAATAAACTAAAGGGGTCTCAGGGGTGTTAATTTTGTCTCGAGGGGTGAAAATATAAATTTTCAAACAAGTATGATTCTTTTAAATTTAAATTAAATATTTCGAATCTTTTACACATTATTTACAAAGGATTATGGCTTCAAAGCAGTACAAAATGTTTGAAATATAATCATAATTTCAAAAATTATAAGCATATGAACATAAGAAATAATTTTGTAACAAATATTAAATAATTTTTGCGTTGCACACGCTGTTATCTAAAATAGTTGCCTCTGATGTATAAAACTTAATAGAATTATAAAATGTATCATATTCTTTAAACACTACAATATTTAAGAATAATATATCTTTTGTATTTCAAAATATTTTTTTAAAAAAAATGTGAAAATGTAATATTTTTATTTTTTTAAAAAATGTGTAATTTATTATTCTAATATTATGAAAACACTACAGTGTAATAAGGATACATTTAACTTTATAAGTCAACTTATAGCCAATAATTAAACCTACTGCGAGTATTTTAGAAAATAGCATGTCCAGCGTAAAACTTAGCAATTAATATTTCTTACAGAATTGTTTCTTATTTTAAATGCTTAGAATTTCTGAGATTATAATTATATTTTAAACATTTTACACTTTTCTGAACCCCATTGCTTTATAAATAATGTGTAAAAGATTCGAATTATTTTAATTTCAAAGAGTTATATATATTTGAATATTGTTTATATATATATATATATATATATATATTCAGCCTTCTAGAGAAAGTTAACACCCCTGAGACCCTTTTTATTCAACTGTAAAGTGTAAATGTACGTGGGTTTCGAGAATTTTGACATAAGATGCTGAATAGAATTTTAAATTATTTGTATTTGATAAACGCGAACTTCATGACAGAATTTGGATAAATTTTACTTCATTTATTAATGCCGCCCTCTAAAACACCAAGAGGGCTATTGGTGACAAATCTCATAATTTTGAGCCCTAATCAAGTGTAGAGGACAACACCTGAACTGGTGAGACCCTGGTAACCTTGTAGTTATAATCGAGGACTCGTGGCTGGTGTATCATGAGTTAGAGCCTTAGTGCCACTCAAGAGCCGCCATGTAGAAGGGCTGATTTACATTGGAATAAATTATAATTTTTTAAAAAAACTAAAAAACACCCTTTTATAGTTAATTGAGCTAAGTTTAAACTCAATCTTTTAGTCGTCAAATCTGAAAATGGGATCTGAAATGGGTAGCAAGATGCGGGATGGGAAATGGGAAATCGTAAGCCCTGATGATCCTGATCAGGACAATGAAACAAAATTATTAAACTATTGTATTGTCAACGGATCTGGACAAGTGAGCAAAATTTCGAATTAATCTGACCTTTTAAAGTAGGTAAAAATTAAATTCAAGGATTCCGTTACATTCAAGTGAAGCTTAAAAAAGGGTGTTAATTAAAAAGGGGAAACATTTTCTATATCCCTGCTATTTTCACACACAAGTACTGGATAATACAGCTAATCTCAATTATTTCATTAATAGTTATATAAATTAAAGAAGTCCTACCTTTGCTATAAAATAGAGCATTAGTAACAGTTTTGCATATTTAAAAGTGAATCTTCTTTGATTCTGATGTAGGATTATGTAAATGTCCTGTTGTGGTGGACTGAATTTGCTCAAAAAAAACCTTTCAATTGTGTGAGTAAAAATTTCAATTAAATTTCATTATGTTTAATTCAACTAAAGTATTTTAACTGATTTACATTTTATATAATTGCAAAGAAAATATGGGTTGGCTAAATTTAGATCGTTGAATATGCAGAAAATGAACACGTAAATTACTGAAGAGGAAAGATATTCACTACCAGCCTATTTATCGATTTTTACTCTTGCGCCCTTAAACCATGCACTCACTCCCTCACTCGGTAATTTTTACATGTATTCTAAATAACGAAATTATATTATTTCCCAGACTATTAAAAGATGTAAGACAACCTTGGGTAACTGAACTTAAAAAGTAGGAGTGTATGAATACAAGACACAAACAGATTTTCAATTAAGTGGGGTAAAAGAGCATAAACGGACTAATTGACGTTGAAATTCAAATGTTGTAAGGTCCAAATATAAAAGAAAGAAAAACCGATTTTCACACAACTTGCTTTTTAGAATATTTCCTTTGAAAATGTAAGCGTTAAGGGACAAATGACTCGTATTTCTACTTCTTGACTCCCAAACAACCCATAACTGTACCCTCTAAATATAGTGTTTCAAGCATTGATTGTAACTTTTTAAAATCATGTAAATAAACCATTAATTTTATTTCATGTTCAAATTGGGATTGTAATTGCTCAAAATTAATTAAGTAATCTTTATATAAATGACTGAGATAAACTTGGTCCGATAACTTCTTCAAAAAAGAGTTGGAGCGTCTCATCACTAAGAAAGAAAAAAGATTGTAAGGAAAACTATAGTGTAAGAATACCCAAACTAACCAAAGTACTTCCGAGTGAAACTATGGAGACCTACAAACCAGAACCTTCCAATACAGTACAAAATTGAATTACGTGAGATATCCTTATCTCACATAAGGATAATGATGATGATCAATTCAAACTTCTGGTATAACACTAATAAAAGTACTATGGCAAAGGAGAATCAATCTAAAAAGGCCATCATTGGTCAAGGTTCGTTATGAGTCTCCGATCGAGCAACAGCTGTGATAGCGTCATCTTTTCTTCAAAATTAAGGTGAGATTAATGACTCAGAAACAGACCCCCTAAATCTATTCCAGCTTCATCCAAGCTGGAAAAAGTTATGTCTAATTTCTGACTGAAAGGTTTCCTTAATCGTGTAGCTTTGAAGCAAGTGGAGGAGGACTGTTTTATCAAAAACAGTAAAGCGCAAATTTTCTTGAAATTCTGACTTTAAAATACATTTCATTTAATAAACCAATGTTATAATCTATGCAATATTATAAGCTATACTAGAATGTATGCTATAAGCTATAGAAATGCATGTTATAAGCGATAGAAATATATGTTATAAGCTATATATATGTATGTTATAAGCTATAGATATGTATGTTATAAGCTATAATTATGTATGTTATAGCTATATATATGTATGTTATACGCTATATGAGAACATTGTTGCAAGCTATGCTCGATAATAGATTCATGCATTTCATTAAAAATATTCTAAATGGCAAAATTCTTTTCATTTATAACTGGTGACAAAATAGTGGAATTTATTTTATTATTAATTAATTTATTATTGTTAGTTATATTTTTAAAAAATGTGTGCGCGTTTTAACTTTTTGAGAAAAGAAAGCTTTTCAACATTTTGAAAGATATATTATTTGTATATATTTGTAGATACATTATCTAGATTCCAAAAACACATCGTTTATATAAATTGACAACGAAAATAACGGAAAATGCTGATAAATTACTTCTTTTTATTAATATTTATTTATATATTATCAAACTAATGTTCCAAGAATTCTTGATAATTTATCGCAGTATTTCGTCATATCTACAAGTTAATGCTAGACTATTTTTTTCATGCTTTTCTTCATCACAGCGCTTTTTCTTTCGATTTTTTGTTTGCAAAAACCATGACTTCGCATTGTTTAATTTATTTATAAAAGATTCAAGGCTAATCTAACCTTAAGTTTCATTAATTCTAACAAAAAGCGTTCTTGAAAATAGTTTTTTTTCCTTTTTTCTTTTAGCAATTTTTTTCTGCTTCATTTCTTTTATCTACGGTTGCAAGTTATCCTGCAAAAAAAACCCCTTCTTATCACAAGCATGCTCCCCCATAAGACTACGAATGTTCGTGTCAAGAAACCATTGATTCTCTCTATCCTCCAGGAAAGGCATACCTTAAACTATCAGAGCGTTACAAGTAGTTTGCAGCATTTGTTTACTTGGTTTATTTACTTTAAAATATGCTAATTCTGCAAACCAGAATAAATTGCATTTCTCCCGCTGTTCTTTCTTTTATCGTGGGTTTCAGGGCTTACTTAGCAAGATAAAAAAAGGAGAATAAAAACAACTTTTTTTTGTTGATTTTAATAGTTAGCAATACAGTAGCTTTTTTTCCCCACCATTATATTGTTTAACTCAGCGCTACTCAAACTGTGGGGTCCGTCCCACTAGGGGGCGTGATAACCATAGCAGGGGGCGCGAGCATCTTGAAACGACGAAATCAAAAGATTATTTAAAAAAAGAAATATTATTTATTGGGAGTAAACTATCAAAATACACTCTGACATAATAAAAACAACATTTACACTGACATAATGCACTTATAAATGTATCAGCACTGCACGATGTATTTTATAATTAATTTAAAAAAAACTAAGTTAAGAAAAAGTTTTATAATTACAAGTGACCCCACGGGCTTGTCATATATAATGCAAAAATTAATATTTATCTTGATCATTTTTATAAGGTTTATAATTAATCCCTTAACTGCGGATTAAAAGTTGAGCTATTCGCTTACCAATGCCACCTTTTTGCACGCATGTACGTGTATGTGGTGTATTGGGGGAGGAGAAAGGGAATAAATAAGCAAATCCTCTGAAATAAGTAAATCCTTCGTAAACACTGTAAAGCTAATTTTATTGCATTTTAAAGTCATCAGAATAATTTTATAGATAACAGTGAACGGAAAAATGGTATTTCGGAAAGTCGTATATATACGTCCGGGACAAGTTATGCACTGGTTGAGCGAAACGTTCATATACGACAGCGGCACTTAAGATTTTAAACTCGTATTGTAGCTTTCGTGTCTAAATATCGTATTATTGTATTCAATACATTGTTATTGTATGGAGGGGGGCGCGATGAAAATCATGGTTGAATATTGGGTCGCAAGTATTGGAAGTTTAAGAAGCACTGGTTTAACTAAATTCTTTTCTTTTTTTATTATTTATTCCTGATATAAGAATATCATTGTTATTAGTCTTAGTGAAAAAAAAAATTGAAAATTAATGTATGCAGAAATCATTTAAACTGCAAATTAGCTAGGGTGATTCTCTAAAATACGGAAAATTATGTTTCAATTCTCAAATTGCCTAAATAATCTGAGAATTATCTAAATAATTTGAACATTACATTCTGGACACTCGTTAATATGCTTATTACCCTCTAGGAAAGGAGTGCCCAACCCACCGCTCGCATGCCACAGAGGGGCATGGCGAAGTTGTAACAGTAGCACGAGTAGACATTCTGAAAAATTAAAAAAAAAATAAAAAGATAATAAAATACATAACATTTATTAAGGTATCCGACTACGTTCGAATCCGTGATTTTAAAAAAGCGAATAAATGGATACTTTTCATGATATTTAGTGTCACTCAGATTAGAATGTGTGCATAAAACTGTTTTAAGGACATTTTGACAAAAATTTTTATTTAAATACAATATTTTGGCAAAAAATGAACTTAGAATAATCTTTTTTCAAAATAATCGCCTTTTGTGAAAAATGCTTCTGTTATAATAATATTTTGCCTGTATATAGCTCAAACCTCTCTACTGAGGCTCAACTAGAATTTTTGAAAAATTCACATTATTTTCAGAGCTACCCCTCAGTTGAAATAATTATTGGCGTTTTTTTTCTTAAAATTGCTCCCCTCTGTTGTCATAAAATATGGATAAACCCACTTTTAAGCTATATATTTCAAAAATTCTAGTGGAGCCTCTGTAGAGAGGTCTGAGCTATACACAAGCAAAATATTATTATAATAGAAGCATTTTTCACAAAAGGAGATTTTGAAAAAAGATTATTCTAAGTTCATTTTTTGCAAAAATATTGTATTTAAATAAATTTTTTTTGTCAAAATGTCCTTAAAACAATTTTATGCATGTATTCTAATCTGAGTGACACTAAATATCATGAAAATTATCCATTTATGCGCTTTTGCAAAATCACGGTTCCGAACGTAGTCAAATACCTTAATTTATTTTGCAGTTTTATTGAAATGCGATTGTATGAGATTGTATATGAATTCGAACTTCAGATCAACATTTGTTTGTGAATAAAATGTTTCTGTTATGAACATGAAATCAAAATATCGTTTAAAATTAGCTGATATGCACCTGAAACAACCTAGTTTTGTTAGCTTCTTCAAGAGGTAAGGATATAGACGATTTTTTTAAAAAAAACAAAAACAAAAAATCAAGTTACTCAATTTCATCTTATAACTAATTTAACTGATAGAGCCTGTATAAAAAGTTTATTAACAATAAAACCTAAGTTTGTACTATGCTGTCTTAGTTATCATATTATTTTTTAAATTTCCACTAATTAGACTTGCATTCAAAATGTGCTTTTTGTATAAAAATCCCATAATAAGCTTATAAGTAACGCTTTTTCTCGTTTTCATATTTTTTTGTTTGTTGAAAAAGTTGGAAATAGCGTGCTTATTTTTTTTTATTAGATAGTGGCACTCTTTCCAAAAAGGTTGGCCACCCCTGCACTTGGCAAGTTAAAACAAGACATTTGGTGAAACAACAACAGCGTTTCTGTACGTTTAAACTAAAGGTTGTTTATTTATTTTGTGATATCTAAAGGATCAAGTGTTATTACAATCGAACAATCAACAGATAAGTTAATGGAATCAATCATCAATTTATTGAAAAGCTGCAATACAGAAAATCGAATGGTTTACAATATTATTGCATTCAAAGAAATATACATAGTGATATTTATTTTTCGATATCTAAAGAATCACATAAATACAGTCAAGTAAACAGCAAATTAGTTGGTAGAGTCAATCATTAATTTTGTAATATTGGAACATTTAGCAAATAGAATTTGTTTACTTAAGATACCGGTCGTCGTAAATAAATTTATTGTAAATTAACTCAAAGAGAGTATTTTATATATATATATATATATATATATATATAATATCACTGCCATTCTATTTCTAAATAAAATTTTGGATAAATTATTCTAGGATGAGTCAACTTTCAATCGAAATTCCTAGCAAAAACAAACTTTTGAACTGAAACTGTAAGGAAAACGATAACTTGAATATTACTCAACTAAAATGTGGAAAACTCTTTGTTTCGTACTTAAATTGAACGGAGAAAATCAGTTATTCTGCAGATTAGTTTCGTAATCTGCGCATTAGCGGCTTTCGAGCTTCAATGTTAACATATATATTGACACTCCTGTTACTTTTGTATAGACACATAACAAAACCTAACATTACACTTTAATTTCCCATTCAATCTCCATTCCCGTAATTAGTACCATTCATTATATGAGAGCTTAAGTACATGTGTAACGTTACGTCTTCAATAGTAAACCATATTTATGAACTGATTATCATGAAGGAATATCAGACAAACCTTGAAATTTAAAGGAATTTAAAGGCAGGTTATTGTATTCAAATATTTATGGGAATCAAGGTGAATTCACATGCCTGAGGCCAACAGCGCTCTCCGATTGGTCACGTAAGAAGTATACACAAAAGACTGTTGACAGGCCAAGCAAATATACCATCGTCAGCGAAATGATAATCGCTCTGTACTAGAGTCATTACGCTCTTCCAGCTTCAGAGTAAATTACAGAATTCCAACAAAGACGCAGGGCATGGAAGAAGACTATATTGTGCTTCTGATATAAATTTCCATACAGTGACAGAGAAGCGTGTGTTGAATCAAGGAAGCGCAACTGTCGAAAATCCAGCCGCGCATCACAGTACGTGACGGCCTTACACGATGAGACATTCACCGTCATATCGCATTACTTAAGTACCATTACAGAAGGCAACATTTAGTTTCTCCGCGTTAACAAGGCATTGGGGATTATTTCAGCTATTATATTGTCTACTTCAAATACTGACCAGTTTTTGTTGATTGATTCTGATGACGGTCAATTTCTTACTGTGGGCAAATGAAAGCCTTGGTTTTCATTTATTAACTAAATTTTCAGTAACATATGAATACTGAAAATGGCGAATGAATTGGCTTAAGATCATTTTTCAGGTAATAGTTGGCTTAAATTGTATTATACGATTGGGCACTATTGTCATACGCAGTGAATTTCATACGTCGAATTTTCAACACAAGAAACACCAATGTATTTTAAATTTACAAAATGAACTTCAGTACTTGAATATTATATTTCACAAAAATCGTGCAATGAGAACAAGAAATGTAAAACACAATAGGCCCTACCTTTGAACATTTTCCAATGGGGGGGAGCATACTTCCCACTAAAAAAGATGATCATAAAAATCAAATTAGTTTTAGGTAATAAGCTAAATCAATTTATTTTTATCAATAAATCTGACTCCCAAAAATATTCCAATATAACGTTACCTGAAACAAATGGCCTATAAAGAGTTAACAGGTGTCTATTGTTTATAAATTTGCTTTTAAATCGCATTTATGTTGATTATTGATAAACCCAGTTATTTGCTTTCTGTTAAGCCCTTACGACAATGCTTCTCAAACGTTCAATATTTGCGACCCAATATTCAATCACAATTTTCATCGCGCTCCTCTCCATACAATAACGATGTATTGAATTCGATAATACGATACTTTGATGCTAAAGATACATTACGACTTCAACCTCTTTGCCACCGGCATATATAAACATCTCGCTCAGCCAGTGCGTAAATTGCCATGGACGTATATATACGTCTTTCCGAAATATGTTCGCTACTATCTATAAAATTATTCTGAAGACTCTGGAATGCAATATAATGTCCTTTATATTGTTTGAGAGGGATTTTTTTATTTTCCCTTTTTTTCCTAACCCCAAACACACCACATATGCGTACATACGTGCAAAACGGTGGCATTGGGGAGTGAATCGCGTAACATTTAACCTGCAATTAAGGGATTAATTATAAGCCGTACAAATGATTCAGATAAGTATTAATTTTTGCATGTAATTTTATATATGACTAGCAGTTGCGGTCAATGGTAATTATTAAAATTGTTCTTAACTTATTATTATTAAGATAATTATAAAATTCATCATGCAGTAATGATACATTTATAAGTGTAATATATCAATTTAAATGTATTTTTCTTTTCATTATGACAGAATGTATTTGGTTTGTTTTACTTTCAAAAAATTATTAATTTTTAAAAATAGTCTTTTGTTTTCGACTTTTTAATAGGCCCCATTCTAGGGTTATCACGGCCCCCTAGGGAGAACTCCCACAGTTTTAGAAGCGCTGCTTTACGAGTATCAGTAAGAAAGCCGAGAAAGAGATTTGAATCAAAGAGATTCTAGGTGTGTTTTTAGAGTGATTGAGGCCAAGAGATGTTTCCTATTACTCGTAGTAGTTACTTCAAAATGTTAATGGGTCAGTTTCCGCGGGGGACCACTTTTCACAATTATTCAGCAAATACAACATGCAATCAATTCACCAGTTTGAATAATTACTCTTATAAAAGGATAAACATTTTATTAATCAATGAATTTTTTTCGCAATATTCTTTTTTAAACTGGAATCTTGGAACTATCTAGTCCAGCCAAGGTTATGGTGCATTTTGGAGGTCATGGTGGCTGAACAGTCATGGTCTCAACACTCATTCGTCGTTACCTATGTCGAATCTCGATACCACTAAGAAAACATTGTGTAGACGAGGCATGTTTAATTTGTCGATGTTTTTATTTTTTTAATTTTCCCTTTGTATAATTAAACGGTCTTTATATTTTAAATGACCCTCGAAGAGAGGAAGGTTTAAAATGTAAAAAATATTTTAATATTATTTTATTTAATATTGGGATTTGTGTATTAATTTATACGTAATTGATATGCTGTAATTAAAAATTATTCAGGGAGGTTTAATTAAGAAGAAATAGCAAAGTATATAGTGGATTCCCATTAGCCTTGAAAAAAAACTCTAAATAGTTTGATTTTAGTTTTTAACATTTGATTCTGAAATCCTTGAATACAAATTGAAGTACATGAACAGGAAAGTAAGAAAACATATTATTTCAGTTCTATTAGAACTTGAAGAACAAGTTCCCTACAATTTTGTAAGTTATTTCTGGAATGAACAGCGATACACAAACACTTTACACACACACACACACACACACA